>SJYX01016940.1:850875-864776 GCA_006410675.1 Oreotragus oreotragus
GGGCGGGGCGGGGCGGGGCGGGGCGGGGTGCCTCCCCGCCCCCGCCAGCCCCCTGAGGAGCCTGGTCCTGGGCCCTGGGGGAGGGAGCCTCGGGCCAGACAGGGGAGGAGACTGAGGCAGAGGGCAGCGCGGCGGCTGCACCACCCAGGAAGGGCAAGGAGGGCAGCAGCAGCCCTGGCTCTCTGCCCCCGGTGTCCGGCTGGGGAGCACAGCTGGCGCCCGCAGGCACCGCGTGTGCGGTGGCGGGGCTCACACAGATGGGTCTGAGGGCAGAGGCAGGGCCGTGCCCCCGGCGATCCCGCTGCCCCGCGCAGGCCTGCCTCTGCCCTCTCGCCAGCGCTGTTTGCGCTTCTGGCCCCGTGGCGCCTGCGACCGTGACCGAGGGCTCCGACACTCGCTGTCCGGGTCTCTGTGTGTCCATGCGCGTGTGTTCCGGGGGCGGACGTGGCTTCGTGGGGGCACACGCGTGCCTGGGTGTGTCCGCGTGGCCGGCACCAGCCTGGGGCTGTGTGTGCCTCGGCTTGACTCTGTGGGTGCTGCAGAGATGCAGGGCCGGGTTGTGTGAAAGTCCCGAGTGTGCTGAGGGCCGGGGCACGGGGCGGCCTGCTCTGGGAGGGGCCTCCCCTGGACAGATGCCCTAGCTGGGGGCCAGGCTGGGGTCAGGCTTTCAGAGTCAAGGTCAGGAAGGGCTTGGGCCAAGTCTGTGACGTGCTGAGCGCCTCCTCTGGTCTCCTGTCCCCTGCCCACCCAGACCCCTTGGCTAAACACCCACTGAGCTGGCTGTGGGCAGGGCGCTGGGCTCACAGGCCTGGGACTGGCCCTGGTCCCCGCGCTCTGCATCTGTGGGGGACACGCTGCAGTGCACCAGTGGGAGGGGGCCTGCTGCGGTCAGGAGGGCAGCACCAGGCCGGGAGAGGCAGGGGTGACGGAAGGCGGACAGCCTGGGTGGGCAGAGGAAGGGGAGGCCCTCAGGCTGCAGGACCTGCCTGCCAGGGTCCCCGTGAGTGGAGCGCCGGGTGAGCCATGAAGCTGGGAGTGAGCGGGGGACTTCCACACTGGGTCACGGCTGCCCCTCTGGGGACCAGAATGGGGCACTTGACTCCGAGGGCAGCGGGGAGCTCTGGAAGATTCTGGGGGAGGGTGGTCCTTGGAGCAGTTTCCCTGCCACCCTCAGTCAGGCGCTCCACTAAAACAGGGCTGAGCCCGCAGAGCACCGTCGTCTCCTTGGAACAGGGTCATGTCTGCCTCAGAAGGGGAAACTGAGGCCCAGAGGGAGGCGGGAGCCCCTGGCCCATCCACGTCCCTTGCCCAGGGGTTGGTGCTGGCTCCTGGCTGGCAAGGCAGGGGCAGCCTGGGTCTGGCTGGGGCAGTGTGGACTCAGGGTTATTTCTGTGTGGGAGCAGGGGGGTGGGCACCCTGGAGCCAGCCAGGCTGTGGAGGGTGCGGGAGGGCTGAGCCATCCAAGGGGCAGATTTTATGAGCTGGAGATGGCCGACTGCCGCTGAGTCACCAGCCGGGCTGGCCGGAGCTCGTGCCTGCGCTGAGGGTGGCGGGGCTCCCGGGGGCCCGGGAAGGCTGCTTCCCCACGAAATCTCAAGGAGGGTCTCTGAGCGGAGCGGACGCTGTGGATGGCTGGGGCGCACCCTTTACTTCAGGGAGCTCTCCTCTGTAGGACCCCAGAGTTCTGGGTTGGGGTGCCAGGGCCCTCGAAGCTTGGGGTGACCCCCCTGAGGCCCTCAGTGGAGGTGAGTACACAGGGACGATCTCACTCTTGTCACCTCCTGGCTCAAGGCCAGGCTGTCTGTGTCTGGGGTCAGAGGTCACGTGTCGGCTAGGTCAGGGGTCGAGACCCCTTCTGGTGGGTGGGATGGGAACAGTTTCATGTGTGACTGCCCCTCGAAGTACAGCCTAGTGAAGAGACCCACCCCCAAGTCTGGAGAAGCCCCCTCACCCTCACGGCTGGATTGTAAGCTTCTGCAACGGTGTCTTAGGGCTCACGACCCCCGGGGACCCGCTGCTCTGGGGGACGAGGTCGCAGCAGCAGTTGAGCAGGGGCAGGGGCTCAGGCCGGGACACAGGGCTATAGCCAGGCCACAGCTGTCAGCACCCCAGGGCCTGGCGCACCAGACCGCACCTCTGTCCCCTCAGCCCGGGCCACAGGAGGACCCACGAGAGGACCCGCGGGAGGACCACCCACGGGGGTGGGGCCAGGGCGCCCGCGGGGAGGGGGCAGGCCAGCTGGGCAGGGGTGATCCTGAGAAGATGGAGGGTGGCTGGGGCTGGGCGGGTTCCTTCCTAAGAGGTCGAGGGCCGCACACCCCCTCCTGTGCTCCGGACTCCTAGGCAGGGCCCAGCACCCACAGGAAGGCCCATGTGGGGCGTTGGGGGTGCTGTGTGCATGCGTGTGTGTGTCTGGGTTGGGGACCCTTGGGCAGCCCTGGCTTCAAGCCCGGTTGGACCCCTCACTTCGGGCTCTGACCTTTGGTGTCCCTGACTAAGTGGGGACACTTAGGCCTGTGGAAGGCCCCAGCCCAGGTCCCTCTCCTCTCAGGAAGCATCCACTCCTGCCCCCACATGTGGGACACGGGTGGGGACGCCCCAGGCCCACAGCCACTGGTGGGGAGCTGGAGAAACCTGGGCGGGCTCTCGGGGGGGTGACAGGGGCGAGGAGAGGGTGTCTGAGATGCCCCACTTCCCCCAGCCCGTGTCCTAAATAGAGCAGGGCTGCTGGGGCTGGACGAGTGGAACTGGAACATGTCCAGGGGGCCGAACAGGGCCTGGCACACAGGGAGGATGGGAATGCGCTCTGAGGCATGGGGACCACCGCCCCCGGCCCCCTTGGTTCCCTGAGCTACTCTTCCAGGCCCCGCTGTTACCCAGAGCCCCTCGGAGCTCATCTCAGGCTGCTTTCGACTTTTACAGGTGCAGAAACTCAGGCCCAGAGAGTGACAGAGACCCCTTTAAAGCCACGCAGAGAATGGATTGCTGCAGGTATTGGCAGGAAGCAGGCCTGGACTCCCGTGTGGCAGCCCTGGCTCTTGAGCCAGTCCTGAGATACAAGTGCAGGGATGGGATGGAAGTGGAGCCTGGGGGCACACCGGGGAAGGGCGCAAGGGGACAAGCGGATGAAGCTGGGCTGCCGCTGTACGTGGGAGTCCCTTGGGTGTCCCTTCCCAGCCTGCACCTGAGGATCGGCTCATTTCTTCCCCCAACCTCTGCAGGGAGAGATGGCCTCCCCTGGCCTCCCCCAAGTTCACGCAGCAGCCCCAGGGAGGCAGGGTGGGGACCAGGGAGCTCCCACCCCTAGAGGACGCTGATGCCTGGGCTGGAGGAAGAGGCAGGTGCTCTGGGTCTGTTCGATGCAGGGGCTACTGGGGACATGGGAGAGGGTGGGAGGGGGTCTCTCTGAGGCTGGAGCTCTGCTCCTTCCCCCACGGCCCCCTCGGGACACTTGGCTTCAGCTGGGAGGGACTCTGGTGGGGCTGGTGCAGGTGTGAGCCCCAGTCCATGGCAGCCTGGGGACGTGTCAGGGGGCCCTGCCCATCCCCCGTTAAGTCCCGCGCACGGTGATACAGCACACGCCAGCAGTCACCGCATTGACCCACTGCTGGATCGTGACCGGAGGCTTGAAGACAGGTCTAGGAGGTCAGTCACTCAAGCAACGGTGATGGTGCCCAACCGTAGCAGCTGCAGTGTATCTAGAACTTCCGAAGTGCCAGCACGGGTGGCGTACTTCTGTGCTCCCCAACCCCTCCTTGAGGCACCCTTGTCACCATCCTTGTCTGATGGAGAGGAGTCCATGGCCAAGGTCCCACAGCTGGGAAGGGGTGGAGCTGGGGCTTGAGCCCAGGCAGCTGGCCAGGCCTGAAACTGCGCTGCTGAGTGGGTCTGTGTCCTCTGAGGAAGCTTCTGGAACCATCCGCTGGGCACGCTGGAGAGTTCCCTACATCCCAGGAACGGGCCGGGGAGTGCGGGTTCCAGGCCTCTCCCAAGCCCAGGGCCCTGTCATCAGCCCTGTCCACCAAGGCAGCCCCCGGCTGGGCTGAGCGCTGGTTCCCGTGGCAGCGCCGGACCGGCCCCCTCGGGTCAAGAGCCGGCCACATCCCCCGCAGGGCCTTGGGACCTGCTTTCTATTTCGGCCCTTCCCGGCCTCCGGGCGGCCTCGTGGGACCGGCATGCTGTGTCTGTCTCTGCCTGCTCGCAGGACTTAGAGGGTGGCCCTGGACGCTGGCGTACTGCTCGCCTGCCAGGGAGTGGGAGCAGGGGCTGCGAGGGGAGGGCCCCTGCGGCAGCCCCGTCCACCATCCCCCACGGAGGGTGGTGAGCTTCCCATCCCTGTGAGGGGGCGGAAGAGAGCCTGGGCAGGCACATTCCGGAGCTGCTGTGTGGTATCAGCGCTGGGAGGCAGGCGCACCGACGGCCGCTGGGGAGGGGGCAGAGACCCCAGACCCCAAACGTCACCGATCCTAGGATTCTGACTCCGAAAGGCAGCAACAGAGATGTTGTCCTGTCAAACAGCCTGGGGTTGAAAGTTCCAGGCCAGGCCCTCCCAGGCTCCACCCCCTGCCCTGAGACAGAGGGGCACTTGGGGACCTGGGTTGTTTGTCTGGATTCCCGCATCAACTCGGTCTGTATCTGCATGTTCAGCTCTCCCAGATGAGGCCAGAATTTTACTTGTTTCTTTCTCTGTGATGCTCAGTGTATGTGAGGGTATATAGTAGGAGATCAATAAATGCAAATGCCCACTCATTTAAAAAATGGGCAGGCAGGCTGGCCTGGTTCCATCACAGAGCACGTGGCCCCCTTTCTGGCCTTTCCCGGCTTCCCCAGGGGGCCTTCCAGAGTGCTTTGCACCCCTCTTATAAACAGGGTGCTCCTCCTGGTGGCTGACCCCCTCCCCTCCCACTTCAGCTTCCTCTTGTTCTTGCTGACTGCCCCCCGCCCCACACCCCAGCCTCTCCTCCAGGGGCCAGGCGGCCGTCTCTGGTCCGTGAAGGGGTTGGGGTGGGGTGGGATGTACAGTCAGTACTGCCCCTCCCTCTTATAGGTTAGGAAGCAGACTCCGAGGAGGCAGGGGCCTTAGACCACCCGGCTAATGACAGGTGGAGCCAGGATTTGAACTAGGCACTCGGGGCGGGGGTGAC
The DNA here is from genome assembly GCA_006410675.1 of Oreotragus oreotragus. Lineage (NCBI taxonomy): Eukaryota > Metazoa > Chordata > Mammalia > Artiodactyla > Bovidae > Oreotragus > Oreotragus oreotragus. Next base: position 856,020 of record SJYX01016940.1, read on the forward strand.
CCCCACATTTCCCTGTCCCGAGCCCCTCCTTGCCATTGATGGGGTACGGTGGGTGGTGGGAACCGGGGTTGGGCCCTGCCTCTTGAGGGTGCCCTGGACACGTCCCAGCCTGCCTCCTCCCTGGCGTTGGTCTGTCCACCTGGGCAGCAGGGACAAAGCCCGGCTGAGGGTGGTGGGAGGATGGCAGGGTCCTTGCCCACGGGGCCCACCCTCCACTGCCCACTGCCCCGAGGAGCGGGCAGCTGGTGGGAACGGGAGGAGGGGCGCTGTTTCTTTTGGCCAGGACAGTGGCTTTCCGGAAAGTTGGTGCCAGTTCTCTGGGTTGGTGAGTAGGGAGGGCCCTGGGGGTGGGGCACCAGGGCGTGGGCAGACAGCGGCCACCAGGCGGCCGGACAGAGGCGCCGGCGGGACAGTCCTCACAGCCCCCGCTCAAGGGCCTGGAGACTGGCCTGCTCGGAAACGGGTGAGCTCGTGGCGAATCTGACTCAGAGCCCCTCAGCCATGACCTGCAGACAGGACCGGGTCCTGCTCAGAGTGGCCCTGACCCTTCCTGCTGCTCGAGGATCTCAGCATGCTTGTGCAGGGACAGCCCCAGACCCCACGGTGGTGTCATGTCGTAGAGAGTGTGTGTGTTCACTGTCTTTCTAAAGTTGGAGCCAGAAGCACGCAGCCCACAATGTTCACAGGTGCAGCCATGGATCTGACTGCCCCCTGCATTTTGCAGACAGCCCTGACCTGGGACGGGTGGGGGTCTGCCCTGGGGGTGGGGTGTCTGCTCCCTGCCTGACAGGACCCCTGGCCTTGCTGAGGGGGTGCACTGAGTCATCTCCCACTAAGGAGACACCCCCCAGCCCCTGATCGCTCTGTCCTGAGCTGTCTTCTCAGAGGCCTCCAGGGAAGCTTGGCCCTCCAACCCCGCCAGCCCGAGCCCTCTGTCAGCGCTGGGCACACCCTCTCTGCCCCTGGCCTCAGGGCACTTGCCCAGGAGAGGCTGGCCTCCCTGGTGTGGGCCCCGCAGGGCCCTGGCCAGGCCCTCGGGGGCTCTGCTGGGTGGGAGATACAGTGCCAGACTCAGAGTCCAGGACTTGGGCTCGGGTCCAGGCTCCGCGGCCTGAGCCTCAGCCTGCTCGCCTGTGCTGAGGAGCGGCGAGCCCCTCGCTGCCAGCTCACAGGGCTGTGCGGGTCAGGGCTTGGGGTGGGGCCAGGGCTCGTTCACTGGCGGGGGTCAGTAGTCAGGGCACCCAGTCCGCTTACGTGCCGCCCACCACCTGAGCACACTGCAGCTGTTGCTGTGACCTCCGTGCCCTGCCTCCCTGCCCATCCCAGGGAGGTTTCACTTTCTGATGGGGAGCTGGGGGAGGGCACTGGGTCCTAAGGGAGGCCCCTCCCAAGCCCTCCCCTTCCTTCCCATGTTGCTGGGAGTGTCTAGCATCTGCCTGGGAGGACCTGCTGGCTACTTCCTGCTTACAAGGCATGTCAGGAGGATGGAGGCCAGACCTTGAAGGTGTTTAGACGGGCGGGAGGGGTTGGGCATGGGTTGAAGCTTGAGGAAAGAGTGAAAGAGTCAGGCAGGGTGGGGGGCCAAGGCCTGGTTGCAGGCTGTCAGGATGCCTGCCCACGGTCAAGGGTGTTTTCTGGTGGCTGAGGATCTGGTTCCCATCTCCTCCCGGGTGACCTTGGGCAAGTCAAGGAGGGAACGAGGGTTGAACTGAGTGCCTGGGCCCGCGCCCTGCTTTCCTTCCAACGAGGGGCCTCCAGGCTCTGGCTCCTCCCTGACCTGCTCTCAGGACGCGAGCTCAGTTGTCCATCCTGGGTACTTGGCCCAGACCCTTCACGTCAGGCCCTTCTCTGTTGGGGGGTGTGAGTGCACGCTCTGGTAGGGAGGCTGGTCTACAGCCACGGAGGCAGGCGGACAACGGGGGTGGTGATAATGACATTGATGGTGATGCTGGTGGTGACTGACCAGCGTGGTGGTGGCCGCAGTGGTGGCAGCATCTCTGGTGCGGACGGAGCCCAGCCCGGCTTCCGGGCCTAGGTGGGCTTCCTCACAAGGACCCGTAATCAAAGTGAAGCAGTTAGGAATGCATTCGTGGCAAATAAAAGCCCCCTCCCCGCCCTGTGGCTGAAACAAGCAAGGGGGAGCGCCAGTCACCACGAGGCAGGGCTGGGTGGGAAGCAGCCTGATTCAGGATTCACACCCTCCAGCTCTTCTCTGATGACTGGGGGCAGGAAGGCCATTGGGAAGGCAGGGCCTTGGAGACTCGCAGCGTCAGGACCCTTGGGTGACAGAACTGTCTCCCCCTTCCCTGACCCTGGGTGAGAAGGGAGCTGGGAGTTGATGCAATGACACTGTCCCCCAGAGCCGTGAGCTGCAGAGTGCTCTGTGAGAAAAACTTACACGTAGACCTCACTACGGGAAAAGCAGGGGGCTGGCTGCCCTGGAGGCCCTGGGAAAGGAGACCGGAGACCCCTGTCCACCTCCTCCGCCCCAAGCCATAGCCTAGGGGCTGGGCAGAGCTCAGGGGCTCCATGGAGAGCCCCTCCCCAACCGTAGCAACTAGTGGGTCCTGGGCAGCAGGGAGGCTAAGGTGGGGCCTCCTAGTGGGGAGGGAGGAGAGACCCTACTGGTGAGGTCAGAGCTGACGGTCAGTTCTGGGTAGGGCCTCCCTGGCCTGGGGCGGGAGCAAGACGGGAGCTGGGCTCCAGCGGGCCCCATGTCTAGAAGGGATGTCTGTTCTGTCCCACCTGTGGTGGTTTGGGGAGGGGGCAGGCTGGGCATGGCATGGGTGGGGAAGTGGCCTCAGACTGCAGGCAGGGCCTCTAGGTGCGGGCCACCGGCCTAGCCTCTGTGTCCCCCAGGCACCTGAGGGAGCAGGTGGGCAGTCAGGTAATTAAAAAACACGCTCTGTAAGAGGAAGCTCTTAGAGTCTTCTGTCCTTCTGGTTGAATCCTCTGACTCAGGGATCCTGGGTGGTTTCAGTGGATCCATGAATGCCCAGAATTTGTGTGTGAAACTGTCCACGTGTGTCGTGAGGGTCTGTCGGAGCCGTCAGGGGTTCGAGGCCCCGAGCGGGTTAGAGTGGGGTGTGGTCCGGCCTCTCTGCAGATGAGGGGCTGCCCCTGGGGTCACACTGAGAATCAGTCAGAGCCAGGACAGGCTGAGGTCGCCGCTGTGGAGCGCCTCTGCCCCGAGCCTGGGGACCCTCCTCCTGGGGCTGATTTCTGCCCCCCACCTGGTCCGTCAGGATGTTGGAGAGACAGAGGGCTGGGCCTCAGATGAGGTGATGGGGACATTTGGGGATGACAGATTTGAGCTCCAAGCCTAGTCCTTCTGCCTTTCACCTGAGGTCCGTCACTGGGCCTGCCTGGCCCCAGTTTTCCCCTCTGCACAGAGAGCAGCAGTGTTTGGTGCTGGAGGAGCTTGTGAGAAAACAGATGTGTTTTGAGGTTCAGCTCGTGGCCGTGCAGGGTGGCATATGTGGGTGTGTAGCAGAATCACCTGGGAGTTTTGATCCAAAACAGATGCCCAGGCCAGGCCCTGGAAAGGCTGGCTTCAGTGGCCTGGGTAGGTGCCCGGGCACCAGCATTTTACAAGGTCCCCCAGAATCCTAATGTGCACCAGGGGTGACTGTCATGGGGCCAACCTTGGCTCCTGCCAGCACACTGAGACGCTGGTTAAAGCGGATGCCTTCCCCGGCAGCCCTCTTAGCTCCCAGTTTTCATCCTAGACTCTGGCTGACGCTTAGCTACTGCCTGAGATTAGTCTCAGGATGGTGTGATCTCTTCCCTTCCATGCATCCATCCATCCACCCACTCCTTCCTCCGTCCCTCATCCCTATTCAAGAACAGACTTTGTTTGAAACCTTGCAGATAATTATTTTTTCCTTTTTGTAAATCAAATCCTGTTTAAATCCTTCAATCCTTCCAGCCAGAGCCCCCCCCACCCGCCAGCCTGCTCCTTGTCTCCGGCCCGCTGAGCAGGTTTGTTTAAGGCCGGCTGACACTTCTTCTCCTGCGCCTCCCTGTGTTTACACTGGACTGTCAGCGGAAACTCCAGGTGCAGGAGGGAGGCCTTGAGCTTATTCTGACCGGAGACAAGGGTTGAGGGGGACACAGGGGGCTTCAGGACACCCTTCACACACTGTCCCAGCTCTGTCACCATCCCTGCTGCGTAGGTGAGTTCTCAATGGCTCAGATTACCCAGCTGGCCAGAGGCAAAGCTGAGTCCTGGCCCCAGGCTCCTAGGTCCCTACTGCCCAGAAGTGGAGCCCAGGAAGACTTCTTGGAGGAGGTGACGTGTGAACTGGCTGGCTGCGAAGCCCGAGGAGGTGGCGGGAAATGCGTCACTAGCAGAGAGAGGATGCCAGGCTGTGACCATCTAAGGAAGGGGTGGCCAGAAAGCAGGTGGAGTGGGAAGCTCTGGGCCAGCTTCCTGGCTCCCTCATTTACCTGTTGTGTGGCCTGGGGCATGTTACCTAACCTCTCTGTGCCTCAGTTTCCTCAACCCCTAGCGGAAAGGGAATAGTTGTATTGACTTTTCAGGATCATCGTAGGGATAAAATAATCTAGGAATACAGGTGGGAGCTATGCTCATGAGTTTGGGCTCTGCCCTGCAGGAATCTGGAACCATGGCAGGTAGCAGAGCAGAGCCAGAGCTGGATAGACTCCTGAGGCTCTGAGCTCCCAGGGCCTTTCTGTGCGGCTGGGTCCGGGGTTTTCACAGTGCAACCCTCTGACCAATCACAGATCACCTACCCTCCCTCCTAGCCAGTAATTGGTTCAGGGTTGGGCAGCCTTGGAGGTTCTGGGCTTTCTCCTGTTGCTGGAGAAACAGGCAGCCTTTTTGTGACCATAAGGGGGGTGCCCCACATGAGAATGAGGGCAGGGAAGGATCTCAGAGAAGCACAGCTGGAGCCCTGATCAACGTGTACCGGGAGCTCGCCTTCCCTTCATGTTTCCTGTTATGTGAGCTAACTCTCCTTCCTGGGGAAGCCCATGTCATGCTGGTTTCTATCACTTGCTGCTCAAAGTGCCTGTTTCCCACAAAGCCCAGAGCATCTTCCCAGAGCTTAAATCCAACCCTGCCACTCCCCGTTTAGAACGACGCAGGGCTCCCATCCCTTTACAGTGACAGCCCCAGGGGCTGAAGCCTCTCACTGCAGTGGGCTCTGGGCTGCCCCCTGCCCCTCCCTGACTACACTGGGCACACATCTGCCTCAGGGCCTTGGCTCCGGTGTTCCCTCAGGTTCCCTGCACTGGCTCACCCCTGGCCTCATCGAGGGCCTGCCCAGATGTGCTCTGCCCAGTGTGGGTGAGCGGTCAGTGGAGGCTGGGCCCAGCTGCAGCCACGCACAGCCCCGCCTCCCAGGGGCCCGGCTGCTGAAGGTGCGTTTCCCACTCACACCACGTCAGGGGAGGCGGGGTGGGGCTCCTGCTCCCTGGGGGCCTGGGGACCCACCTGGAGGGCGACAGAGGCTCCGCCGTCACATGAAGACACCGTGGTCCCCAGTGGGAGGCGTCGGGATCCACCCCCACAGGACTGCTCGCTGGTTCTTAAATGCTTCAGCTGGAAGTGCCCCCGTCACCCCGCTCAGGGTCCCAGGGCTGAAGTCGGTGTCATGGCCACGGCTAGTGTCAGAGGGTGGGATGGTGACCCCCGCCGAGTCTGGGAGGGGCTCCCTGACCACTTTCACCTCCTCCACCTGGTCCACAGTGTCCACCTGCTTTTATTCAGGAAAAATTCACAGAACATAAAATTAACCATGCTGAAGTGGGTAATTCCATCCTGTTTGATGCACAGTGTCATGCAACCATCCCCTCTGTTTAGAACAAATCTAGACAGTCTGCACCACCCCCAAAAGAAGCATTGTACCCATGAAGCAGACACTCCCCGCTCCCAGCCCCAGTGGCCACTCCTGTCCTGTGTCTGTGGATTGGCCTGTTCTGGACCCTGCTTGTACGAGGAAGGACACATGGTCCTTGGCATCCAGCCTGTCTCACTGAGCATGAGGCTTTCAGGGTCCACGCCCGTGGTCTCTTGTGTCAGGCCTCGCTCCTTCTGGTGGTGAAGAATGTTCCACGGCGGGGTGGACCGTGCTGTGTTTATCCTCTATCCATGTGATAGACCACCTGTGCTGCTTCCCCCTGGGGCTTCCTGAGCGGTGCAGCCGCTGGAGGCCAGGTTTGGTCTGAGTCCCTGGGCTCGGCCTTTGGGGTGTATACCTGGGTGTCACCCCAGAGTTCCTTCATCGCACTGATACTCCTCTGCAGTCACTGTTCGTGCCGGCCTGCGTTTCCCTCCTGAGACCCAGGCATGCTCACAATCCCTGTCTCCCCCAGGACGTGTGGGAGTGCGAGGGCTTTTTTTTGTGTGTGTGTGGAGGGCCTGCCCTTGGCTGATGCCTGCCCAGCTGCCCGGCATCGTCCCCCGTCACCGTCTCCTCCTGGCATTGACCTGGCATGCAGCAGGTGTTCTACTGAAGTTCGCTGAACCATGAATAGATTCGGAGAGATAACTTGAGCTTCCTGGGGAGTTTTATGTGCAGAAAGAAATTCGCTGCTAAAGAAATGATGAACACCACACTGTACTGGTCAGTTTCCTCCACCAGTGCCCAGGGGGAGGGGGTTCCATCTACTGGTGGGCAGCCCCTCCCCCTGGGCCCAGAGCCAGCTGAGGGTACCCACTGCCAAACGCCGTGTCTGGGCACAGGCGGGGTGGAGCTGGGTGGCGCCTGGTCCTTCCTGTCCCTCATAAATCGCACTGAAGAAAATTCCCCAAAAGGAGTTTCAGATGCTGCTGTGCCCGGGACAGCAAGCTGGTTTCCCCCATGGGGGGCATCTCCTCCCCCTCTGCTTTCAGAGGAGCCTCCAGAGGTTCACCTCCAAGAACGAACGTTCACGGCCTCACCAAGAGTGGGGTCTACTTTTGACGGCTCTTCTCTAAGTCTCAAAGGGGCGTGCGAGTCTCCCCACCCCCACATCCCATAATGAACCCACTCGGTTCCTCCCCGCCCCGGACCTCACCCTGACTCTGTCCCCATCTCTCACAGGGCGCATCTGGGTGTGTCTTCAACACTCAGGCAGGTGGGTGGCTAAGTGAGCATCGGCGTTGGGGGTCTGGGTTGCCTTGGTTCCTCTGTTGCTGGGCATGTTCCTGCCGCTCTCTGAGGCTCGGTTTTCTCCTCTGTTGAGTGGGGGTTAAGGCGATGCAGCAGGAAACGTGCTTGGCCAGGCCCTGCACGTCACGACTACTCAGAAGATGTCAGCCGCTGTCCTGACCATGCCTCACGAGCCCCTGCCGAGCCCAGGAAGGACGTCCTGTACTGCAGAGCCCGGGCACGTGACCTGGCGTCTGAGGCGTCTGGGCACATCCGACAGTGCGCCCCAGTCCCGATGCCAGCTGCTTCATGTGCCCAACCTGCCCCGCGCCTCTGCACCTTTATGCCTTTGCACCTACCCTGTCTACCCCAGGGACCCCGGCAGCCTCCTCAAGTCACCTAGACCCCGAGTGTCTCCACCCTCGGAGGGCGGGGCCTGTGGGGCCACCTGCAGGTGGGGGCGGGGGTGGACGGACCCGGGGCCCAGCTCAGGGTGGCCCCTCCTGCCGCCCAGGGAGCCCAGCTGATGTCCCCGTGGGCTCTCCTGCTAAGTGATGGTGCGGGTGCACACTCTTGAGCGGTGGGCAGCTCCAGGGTCAGTGAGGGCTCTGCGGTTTGCACGCTTTAGCTGGGAGCCTCAGAGAGGTTCAGCACCGGGTATCTACTTGGGCGGTCCCGTGGCGGGGAGCTCACCACATTGCTAGGCCATACTTTCAGCACTGGCAGCTTCCTGGGGTACCAGGCACCCCACAGAGCCTTCTGCGCAGCCGTCACCAGCCCGAGATGGAGTCTGTAATGAGTCGTGGGGTCTCCCCTCGACCCAACCCCCGTGTCCTGGGGCTCTGAGAGAGTCGCCCGGAGCTGCAGACAGTCGGAGAGTCGTGCTGCCCCCTGGTGGCCACGGCCCACAAGGCACCGAAGCTCTCCGGGCCCCTGGGCTGGGCTCGCACTCCTGAATCCCTCACACTGAGGATGGGGCGGGGGCCTGGGAGAAGACGGACACACAACCGAATGTGGACGGTGGGCGTCTTCAGGCTCGGAGAGCCCTGGGGGTGGCCCCCTACAGCCCCTGGATTCATGCAGGCTTTGTCCTGTGCGTGGAAGGGTTCAGCACCCTCACACTCACCAGGTTTGCTTGGCTTGGACCTGCTGTCTCATGGGAAGTGTCATTCATTGCTGGGGACCCTATGACTCTGACACGGGGCCACCTGTTCCTAGGCTGCCTTCTGTCCCCCATAGGCTCCCCCGGGGGACTCACGCTGCAGGTCAGGACAGGCCAGGCTTGTGGAGACCTGGCTGGACGGTTCCCACCGCCCCGGGGCCACCACCCAGCTCTTACCCACCTCTGACTTCCTAGATGGCCAGCCAGCTGCCCTGCCGTCCTCTGTGTCTTCTGGGGTCCCTGGACTCTCTCTGCACCACCCCATTCCCTGAGCCGCTTGCCCCAGACTGTCAGGAGCTCCTGCCTTTGAGCCCTGTGTTGAGGGCGGGGAACTGGGGCACCTACCCTGGGGGTGTCTCACATTGGGGGTGAGTTTACTGAGAAGCAGCTGGTGGTCTTGCTGCAGGCCTCCCAGCTGTCACTGCTGGCTTGCTGGCGGTCTTGGCTGTCCCTTCCTCCCCCAGGCCTTTGAAGCCTCCCCCCCGCCCCCCGACCTGG
>SJYX01016940.1:867245-983949 GCA_006410675.1 Oreotragus oreotragus
CCCCACCTGGACAAACCCGCCCTCCCCCTTCAGGGCTCTGGGGGATGTCTCCTCCTCCAGGAAGCCTCCTAACCTAGTCTCAGCAGAGACTGCCATTCTGCCTTCCACAGGCACTGTGCCCCCATCTCTTGTGCGCTGACTCCCGTGGGGGTGCAGTGACCTTTTCGGGGCCTGCCGAGGCCCCCTGACCGTGCACCCGAGAGGGCTCCCAGCTCTAGCTACTCTGGGTCTCAGTTGCTGAGGGGGGCGATGATACATTGAGCCAGGACTTTCCCACTGTGTCAGGGTGAAAGGACAGGCCCTCTTGGGTGGACTGCTGGCGCTTTGTGTGGCAGGGGTTTGACGCTCAGACAATGAGTGACTAACTCTTTCACTTTCCCGATGCATATACCAGGCTGGCCTTCCGGGCCCTGGGGTAGAGAGGAGACAGAGAGAGACCTGTCCGTGGGCCCACAGGGGTGGTGGGGACAGACTCAGATACATTGGGGACCCTGAAGAACTGGGATGAAAGACTGCCCCCAGAGTTGTGCAGAAGCTTCGCGGGGCTCACAGTGGGCCCCGGCCAAGGCGGTGTCCTGCTCTTCCCATCCCAGTCCCCCCCTGGGGGTACAGAAGCTCAGCGCCAGCCCCTGGGTGTGTGGTCTGGCCCCTCTGCATCTCATTTTGAACTGAGTGGTAGGGTTCCTGCTGGCACATTTCATTGCTGCCATCTCTCTGGAATCTCAGGTCTCCAGGGCGGAGTGGAGGGGCCGGGCAGGACCAGAGACATAATTTCCAGAGCCTGGCATGAAATGAAACTGTAGGCCTCCCAGTTCATAAGCACTACCCTCAGGGACAGTGAGTCATTTAGTCAGTTCAGTCACTCAGTCATGTCCAACTCTTTGTGGCCCCCATGGGCTGTAGCACTCCAGACCTCCCCGTCCATCACCAACTCCTGGAGCTTGCTCAAACTCATGTCCATTGAGTCGGTGATGCCATCCAAGCATCTCCTCCTCTGTCGTCCGCTTCTCCTCCAACCTTCAATCTTTCCCAGCGTCAGGGTCTTTTCCAAGGACTTTTCACTTCTTTGCATCAGTATTGGAGTTTCAGCGTCAGCATCAGTTCTTCCAATGAATATTCAGGACTGATTTCCTTTAGGATGGACTGGTTTGATCTCCTTGCAGTCCAAGGGACTCTCAAGAGTCTTCTCCAACACCACAGTTCAAAAGCATCAATTCTTCGGCACTCAGCTTTCTTTATGGTCCAGCTCTCATATTCACACATGACTACTGGAAAAACCACAGCTTTGACTAGACGGACCTTTGTTGGCAAAGTAATGCCTCTGCTTTTTAATATGCTGTGTCCTGTCGGGGACACTAAAACCTCAGGGCTGAGCTCAAAGCTGCCAGGTCTCACTCCAGAGCAGCTGGCCGTGCCCACAGGCACCACGAGGCGGCGCCCACGAGGTGCACCTAATGCCTGTTTTGGGCCGGCACTGGAGGACTCCATGCCAAGCCTTCATCACCCGCGAAGGTACTGGGAACACAGGTGAGAAGGGTGTCCCGGCCTCCTCACTGCTGATACCCCTAGTGGACTGGGTCCTCTGGCCACTGGTTCTCTGCTGCACCTTCTCCGACGGAGGGTATAGCTTGTGCAAAGGCCAGGAGGTGGGCTTGACCAGGTGCCCTGGGGACACTAGGGACTGACCCGGAGGTCACCAAGTACCCCAGGTGGGCCTGCAGATGATGGCGGCCACAGTGCACCTCCCCAGAGAGCCTCGCCCAGAACGGCTCAGCTAAGTGTCGGAAATCCTGCCCCATGAACGCCCAGAGAGGACAAGTGGTCTTTGCTGTTTCAAGCTGCTAAGCTTGAGGTGACTGTTTCTCAGCATCAGTCAGCTCAGTTCAGCCCCTCACTCGTGTCTGACTCTTTGCGACCCCATGGACCGCAGCACGCCAGGCTTCCCTGTCCATCACCACTTCCGGAGCTTGCTCAAACTCATGTCCATTGCGTCGGTGATGCCATCCAACCATCTCATCCTCTGTCATCCCCTTCTCTTCCTGCCCTTAATCTTTCCCAGCATCAGGGTCTTTTCCAATGAGTCAGTTCTTCGCACCAGGTGGCCAAAATACTGGAGTTTCAGCTTTAGCATCAGTTCTTCCAGTGAACACTCAGGACTGATCTCCTTTAAGATTGACTGGTTGGATCTCCTTGCGGTCCAAGGGACTCTTAAGAGTCTTCTCTAACACCACAGTTCAAAAGCATCAGTTCTTTGACGCTCAGCTTTCTTTACAGCTGAGCTATGCTCAGTCGTGTCTGACTCTCTGCGACCCCATGGACTATATAGTCCATGGAATTCTCCAGGCCTGAATACCAGAGTGGGTAGCCTTTCCCTTCTCCAGGGGATCTTCCCGACCCAGGGAACGAACCCAGGTCTTCTGCATTGCAGGATTCTTTACCAGCTGAGCCACAAGGGAAGCCCATTTAAATGTCTCATCATTTGGAGCCTGGTGGGCCACAGTCCATGGGATCACAAAGAGTGACTAAAACAATAGTTCTTTAATGTTTTACTTTCTAGATATAAGGGATGTTTTCTCTTTTCTCATAAGTTATTTATAATTTATTATAAGTAGTAAGTTATACCATCAGAAACAGAAATAAAACATTAAGTTTTCTCCCCCCCAAAATGTCTTATCATGTAAGCAACTTGACTGTGTTATTGGAAATCTGGGAACGAGAGACACAAACCCTCAAGGCCTTGTTCTCCAAGTCTGGCTTCCTCTTCATGTTCAGAACAGCAGAGCCCGCGGTGGGGGCCTGGGTGCAGGGGGGTCACTCGGCTGGCCCCAGGTAGGGTGGGAGAGCCATCACACAGGGGCCTCGTGGAGACCTCTTGGTGCCTCCGGGGCCTCGCGGGTGTTCTGGACACCCTGGGGATGGTCTGTCTGCAGGAAGGAAGCTGGGGAGGACCGCAGGTGAGGGCTGTCCTGGGTGTGCACACTGGGGGTGGGGCACCATCTGGGGTGGGGGAGTCCCACTGGACTTGGGACGTGCCATTGCCTCTGGGGGCTAAAGTGGGTGTGACGCGGCCACCAGAGGCTAGTCCTGATGTTACTCTTCTCGTCCTATACCTTGCACCCAGCGTCTGCGTCTACCTGGGCTAATGTTCAACCAGAAACTCTTTGGGACTTCCCTGGCTGTCCAGCGGTTGGGACTCTGCACTTCCACTGCTGGGGACATGCAGATCATGGACCATGCAGATTGGACCAGGGTTCGATCCCTGGTTAGGGAACTAAGATCCCACACGCTGTGCGACACAGCAGACAAACAGACAAAAACCCCAAGAAGCTCTTTTTTTTTTCTTTGCTCATGTTTGACGCTGGGGCCTGAAGATGATTCTGGAAGGAGAGTTCTAAGAACATGTACTGAGTACCTGCTCAGTGCCAGGAGCAGCCAAGCCGGCATCCAGCCTCATCTTCAGAGATGGAGCTGCCCCCCTGACCCCATCACAGATGAGGGGACAGAGGCAGGAAGAGGTTAAGAGCTGTGGTCTGTCCACTGGTGGGGGGACTGCCCACTGACCACAGCTAGCTGCCGGCCCCTCCTCAGGGCCCTGCCTCCTCTGGGGCTGGGCCTGCTGGGCTGGAGGCTGCTTTCTGGAAATCCACTTAGCACTGACCTCATCTTTGTCCTCCTTGGCGCTAATCTGCTAATCCTGTAGCCCCGGGGGCCCCTCTCCCGTCCTAACCCAGTTCCCCTTCAGGTCCTTCACTCCGGCTGGCAGCCATGCTGGTGGGGAGGGGGGCAGGTCCAGTGACTGGGGGTAGGTAGTGTGGGACCCTCGATCCCAGGGAGGATTTGGGCATTAGGAGTTCAGGCTGAGATTTCAACTCTGCCTCTCCCTCACTCACCTGTCACCTCTGTGGCCCCATTTCCATGTAAAGGAGGTCAGTTCTGAGCCAACCCTCCCTACTGCGAAGTCGCCTGTGAATCATGTTCAGCTCTGTCTCCCTTCTAGCCTCGCCCATTCAACTCACAGTAGTGGTGCCAGCTCTGGCTTCCCCAGGCCTGAGCTTGAGTCTCGGCTCTGCCTTTTTTTTTTTGGTCACATCACGAAGCCAGGATTGAACCCTGGCCCTGACAGTGAAAGGGCCGAGTTCTGACCACTGGGTGGTGGTGGTTTAGTTGCTTTCTCATGTCCGACTCTTGCGACCCCGTGGACTGTGGCCCACCAGGCTCTTCTGTCNTTTTTTTTTTTGGTCACATCACGAAGCCAGGATTGAACCCTGGCCCTGACAGTGAAAGGGCCGAGTTCTGACCACTGGGTGGTGGTGGTTTAGTTGCTTTCTCATGTCCGACTCTTGCGACCCCGTGGACTGTGGCCCACCAGGCTCTTCTGTCTGTGAGATTCTCCAGGCAAGGATATAGGAGTGGGCTGCCATTTCCTCCTCCAGGGGATCTTCCCCACCCAGGGCTCGAACCCCGGTCTCCTGCACCGCAGGCAGATTCTTTACTGACTGAGCCACCAGGGGGAGCCCCCGACTACTGGGCCTCCAGGGAATCCCCACGGCTCTGCCTTACTGAGCTTCGACTTCCTCACCTGCAGAATGAGGGCGGTAGACCCTCTGCTGCAGGGTGAGGTGCGGGCCTGGCCGGACAGACGGCGTAAGTGCCTTGCAAGAGGCCGCTGTTCAGCGAACATCTGGGGAGTTGAACTCTGGGATCCTCCTCCTCAGGGTCCCACACTGATGCCAGGGACATGGAAGGGAGAGACCCCAGCCTGGGAGCCCACAAGGAACACCATACCCACAGTGCCACACAAAGGGCACTGGGGAAACCCCCCACCCCCCACCCCGAGACTTGGGATAGGATGGGAGGAAGTGTATGAAACCTGCGGGATGCAGGTGCTCTGGTGAGGTCAAGATAAACATCAAAAGGAAAATCAATAGTTGAAATGGACCCTAAAGTCCCACAGTGCTATGGGAAATGGGCTGCCTTAGTGGGTGGCCAGCTCTCACTGCAGTGGAGGGCTCCCAGGACTTCCCAGCTGGAATACAGCCAGATGTTGCCTCTCCTGACAACACAGTCTTCCCGCTGTTCCCTGCCCGAAGGCACCAAGGACTGGCAGCCCCAACTTTGCGGTTCTTATGGCAGGCCTGGACCAGCTGCCCGGGGGGACTTTCTGGCAGAGCTTGAGGCACTGCGGGGCTGAGTGAGGGGGACGTCGGCAGAGAATGAGTTCTCAGAGGAGGCAACAGCTGAGAGGGACCACATGCGAAAGACGGCACCCCAGGGATGGTCTGGGGCCAAGACTTTCTAGGCAGAAAGAGCAGCAAGTGCAAGGGCCCTGCGGTGGGTGGACCCTGCGCTGTGGGAGGAGCTGCACGCAGGTGTCAGGCTGTGGTAGTGATGGGGGCGGGGCGGGAGGCTGGAGGAGGGAGGCTGTGCCGGGTCAGGTGGCCCGGGTGCCGCCCTGCAGGACTCTGCAGAGAAAGATGGGCGCTCACTCTTGCCTTTCCGGGGTCCCGGGGTCCAGGTGTTGTTGCAGGAGGTAGGAGGGCATCCTCTTGGGGAATGGGGGCAGCACCAGGGTCTGCGAGGAGAGGCTGGGCATTTGACTGGGCTGCGGGTCCATGGACTGGTGTGGGGGACACGGTAGGGAGACTGTGAGGTCCGCAGGAGGCCTCCAACCAGGTTCCAGGCCCACCGCTCCTTCCCCTCTCTGTGCTGGGTCTCCTCCGTTAGTCACCACTGGTGGAGCCATGAGCTCTCTAGGAAGGGCTGATCCAGAAGGGGACCTCCCACCAGTCCCCCAGGGGGGCACCTTTAGATCTCCTGGGGGCCCCAGCCCGCTGCATGCATTAGGGGCAGTCTGGAGGCCTCAAGCCCCGGTCTGACCCCAAGCCTCGGGCGGGTGACTGCTTTTCCGTGCCCCGTCTTCGTGGCAACTGGCCTGTGAGCGTGGGGCTCAGCCCCAAATGACACAGGGGAAAGTCCAGGACTCCAGAAGTTTCCTGAAAGCCTGGGACGCCGGACTCCATCTCTCGGCCTCGGCTTCACCTCGGGGTCGAGTCTACCCCGGTCCCCTAACCGCTCCGCCGTCCTGCCGCAGCCGGCTTGCTAGGAAGACGGGCCCGCGCTCAGAGCCCACGGCCACGCCCCTTCTCTCCTGGGCGGGGCTCTGGGGCCCGCGCGCGCGCGCCCGCGGGTGCCCCCGGATGGAGAGCACTCCCATTGGGCCGCGCCGCCCCACGTGACCCGGCGGGCAGGGCCTCGCGTGCCCGGAGCGGGGCCGCGCCTGCGCGCGCCAGGGGCTCGTGCACGCGCACGCGCGCCCCGAGCCCTCCGCCCGTGGAGCCGGCGCCCGGACCGCCAGGTCAGTCTCCTCGCGCCCGCCCGGGCGGGGGCGCGCGCGGTGCGGGCGCGCGGCGGAAGAGTAAAAAAAATTCTGTTGAGATAATTGATATTTATTCCTTGTACAGTCATTCTTTATGTAGCTGCTAGCTACAGCAAAATGCAGTCTCAAATTTTATATAATTCATTGCTAAAAACAAGTTTATTTATACTTCTTAAAGGTTCAGTTATACTGTTTCCAAGGATACCTTGGTCTTAAAAAAATATCTGACAAGTTTTGCAGAATAACATTTTCTTAGCTGGGAGAAAAGAACACTTTAATTATTAGTAAATGATCCATTGGGGTTTAGCATATGAACAGTTGAATGCTCCTGCCTTAATTTGGGCCACATGAAAATATTTGCATATTTTTACATCCACCAAATTTGTGCTTCAGGGCTAAAGATAATCAGTGACATAAAACTGACACAAGCATTCAGTTCAACCAATACGTTTTGAATGCTTGCAGAACCTCAGACCCTGGGGACTCGGCTCCTGTCCCGATGAATTTACAGGCTCACTGGAGAGTGCAGCACATACACCCTTAGTAAAAGGTAGACTGTGACAAGCTCTGAGATGGCAGTAAATGAAAGAGATGCCCAGAAGGTGCCAGAAGAGGAGCTAATGCAGCCTGGCCGGGAGGAGCCAGGGCTTTTCCTAGGAAGGTGGCATTTAAACTGGGTCTTGGAGGTCACGTAGGTGTCCTGTGGGTGAGAGGGTCCTTTATTCAATTTCCTGCTTTTCAGAACTTGATGGAACTTCATTGTACGGTGGATGCGGGGTGACAGGTCTTTGGAGTCTAAAGTTAGATTTCCTTAAAGTGAATAATTACCCTTGGAAAATTCCTTAAATTTCCTATACAGTTTTCATGTTTTTTTTTTTTTTTGTACCCAACCTATATAATAATTTGTATATTAAAATCTGAGAGAGGAAATCCATATATGGAAGCATCTATTTCATCTTATCTCTGGAATGTTTCTACTTTGCCATGGGTTTTCCTCCAGTCCCATTCTGTTTGAACAGTAAAACTCTATGCCCTTAATGCATGCTTTTTTGAGGGGAGGGGGAATTGTCAGTATATAGATGATATTTACCTCTTTCCATTTTTGAAATTTATTTTTTAAATGGAGGAAAATTACTTTGTAATGTGTTGGCTTCTGCTGTACAGCAATACAAATCAGCCATAATTATACATATATTACCTCCTCCTTTATTGCATGTTAATAGATGTATGTGTTATTATAAGAGTTAAACTGGTTAATATGTGAAAGAACTTGAGGTTGCTAGTGTCTGAAGGTTGGTAAATATTTGTGGATTTGAATCCAGAGGTCCAGCATATACCTTCCCTTTGAAATATTGTAAAGGAAAACTTGACCACATACTTCCTGTCCTTCTATGATGGCATTTCCTCTTGTGGCTGCTCTGACCAGATGTTGTTCTCTTGTCCTCAGACAGTGATTTCATGAAGCCCTTAGAGAAACCACATCCTACTGTTGGTTTAGGTTTAGATGCTTAGTGCTGTACTGTGTGACCCCTTGACAAGCAGACTTACTATTGTGTGTTAAATGAGCAGAATCAAACAAGGGCCTCTTACGTTGCCTGAGAAGTTAGGTAGCAGGAAAGGCTGTATGAATTTCGCTGCTGCATTTCCTGTGAACATGTTGGGCACCTTATCTAGACACTGATCAATTCTCTTCTATGTAAATTTCTCTGCGAGAAACTAGAAAAAATGTACTTGCTTTGTAGCTTGGTATGTTTTTCCTTTTGAGGATGTGAATTATGGAACTGATCATGTGTGCCTTTCTTGACTACCTAGAAGCTTAGAACCAATTCATAGTTTCTTCCTTGATTACAAAAGAAATATAAAATTCACAGCTAAAGTTGTGAAAAGTAGAAAAATTTCAAGAAGATGCCTGGATCATGGCAGAACACAAAGGGATCAAGACAGCAATTGTAAGACAGTTATCATAATCAAGCAGCAAAGAGGGAAGGGCAGTGGGTTTTAAATTGCTGAAGCACTTTGTAATGTGCTGTAGCAACGCTGCTGGCGGAATTGTCATTTTTGACCACACAGCTGAAATCCTGAATTTAAGACTAAGGTTAATTTCTTCAGATTGGGACAGCAACAGCAATAATAATAGTTAGCATTAAATGATTACCTGCTATGTAACAGGCGCTGTGCTGTGCTGTTTTTATACTTTTGCCTCTTCACTGAAATTATCTCAATTGGATTAAACCCAGATGTTGCCTTTATCTTTAATTGCTGGTCAGTAGCTTTTACCTATTTGTGCTCTCTTGAATGAACGACTTCACTTTTACTTTTCACTTTCATGCATTGGAGAAGGAAATGGCAACCCACTCCAATATTCTTGCCTGGAGAATCCCAAGGATGGAGGAGCCTGGTAGGCTGCTGTCTGCGGGGTCGCACAGAGTCGGACACGACTGAAGAGACCTAGCAGCAAGCAGCAGCAGCAGTTGGCATAGTTGCAGTAGACAACTGATTCTGCATAGCATCACGCTGACGAGTGTGTCCGTTGCATCTATAATGCTCTATGTGACCTTCTGCACATAAAGCAACCACTCTGGCCATCAGTTTCCTCATCTGTAAAATGGGAATAATCATGTTTCCTGCTTCACAAGGTTGTTAAAGGACTTCCCAGTTGGCTCAGTGGTAAAGAATCTGCCTGCTAAACAGGAGATTCTGGTTCAGTCCCTGGGTCTGGAAGATTCACTTCTGCACATAAAGCAACCACTCTGGCCATCAGTTTCCTCATCTGTAAAATGGGAATAATCATGTTTCCTGCTTCACAAGGTTGTTAAAGGACTTCCCAGTTGGCTCAGTGGTAAAGAATCTGCCTGCTAAGCAGGAGATTCTGGTTCAGTCCCTGGGTCTGGAAGATTCCCTGGAGAGGGAAGTGGCAACCCACTCCAGTATTCTTGCCTGGAGAATTCCATGGAGAGAGGAGCCTGGTGGGCTGCAATCCATGGGGGTCGCGAAGAGCTGGACACAACTTAGCGACTAGAGAACAGCAGCGACAACAAGGGCTGTTACAATGATTAAATAGATCACCTGTGCAGACTTTGGGACACAGTGAGCACTTAACAGTGTTCATAAAGTGAATTACCTTCTAAGTTCCTTTTCATTACTTACAGAATGTCAGGGTATTTTGACCCATTAAATAGGATAGCACTTCTCTCCTTAAAGTCTAGAACTTCTGGTGGCCTAATGATGATGGGAATTTGAGGAAGAATTGGGGTTTTTCGAACTCTTTGAGACATTTCAAAAAGGTTTTCAGTTGTTGTTTATGATGTGCTTTGAACTTGCCTGGTGGCTCAAATGGTAATGAATCTGCCTGCAATGCGGGAGACCCAGGTTCGATCTCTGGGTAGGGAAGACCCCCTGGAGAAGGGAATGGCAGCCCACTGCCAGTATTCTTGCCTGGAGAATTCCATGGACAGAGAAGCATGGTGGGCTACAGTCCCTGGGGTCAGAAAGAGTCAGACACAACTGAGTGACTTTCACGTCTGTTTAGTGCTTATGGCTTGCCTCCTCTAATTTAGAGAACATCTGTAAGTTTTGATTTAACCATTATTTCAAATCTATATTTATGTAACTGAGGCTCTTTTTTTTTTGTATCCTCTTGTGACCTTACAAAGAGAGATTTTAAAAATTCATAGATTGTATTTATTTTGGAACACACATATGGTGAGTTTATATTACCCTGAAAGATTACCCAAGATTGAGAAATTGAGTAGTTTTTTTAAAATTATTATAGAGACTACTTTTTTTTTTTTTAATGGATTCATGGAACCTTTGTGACTCATTACCCAATGCTATCCACACTGAGAAAGATTCCTGAAATTTGGGTGGCAGAGACTGGGGCGACCTCCACAGGCCCTGGTGAGAGGGTGAACGTGCGGACATAGGATGCCGTCTGGGCTCCCCTGCTGCCCCCTGGGGACCCTGCCGGCCTTAGTCTCTTGGCTGGGGACGAGGAGACTTGTGCCTGTATCTTATACAGCAGCTTCTGTATTTTCCTGGGTATAGGTACCTGTATACCTCATGGCATCTACTGTTGTTAGTGATACCTTGTTCCATCCATTGTTTACCTGTTACTACTACTACTGCTATTATTTACTATTACTAAATTCTCCCCAGTCTCAATGAAATAAGCAGAATAACTAATTGGGAGAAGCTCTACAGCATTCCAGAAAGTACAGGTAAATACTTGATCCCATCTTATGCTCATTTTCGCATGTGGTTTATTAATAAATCTGTTAACACTTTTGGTTTTTCCTGACATGATTTTAAAATGATCTAAAAATTACCCCACTATTAATGCGAGGAAATGATGAAAATAGCAGGCCTTTGGGGAAACATGTTAAGTGCTGTCACCACTGAACCATGGGACGGTGACCTAGCTACTTTCCTGTGCTTCTGCGTAAATCTCTGTTAACTGCATGACTGTCCTTCACGATGTCTATTCATCTTGCCTTCTCAGCTTGTTCTGACACTCCTGGAAGGTGGAGACCCTCTCCTCTGCCTTAACCTTTTCACCGCGATCCTCTCGGTACCTAGTACCAGACTCATTACCAGGTGGTACCCACACAACCGTTGACGGATCTAAGGTGATACTCTGTTTAATAAAAGCATTTTCTGTGATATATGGAATCTTATGAAAATGTGACCGGGCGGGGGCGCGCGCGGTGCGGGCGCGCGGCGGGGCGCGCGGGCCGGGGGCGGGCCGTCTCCTGGGGGGCCGGGACCCCAGCGCCCCGCGGCCTCGGCGGCGCGAGTGAGGGCCCGGCGCCTGCCACGTGCAGCTCTCAGCCCTGGGTGGGGTGGGGGGCCGGCTTGGGGCGCCTCCCGCCGCTTCCCCCGCGTGGCGGGCGGTGGACGCCAGGCTGGGAGGCTTGGTCCCTGCTACTGATCCCGGGGGCGGGAGACCCTCATCCGGAATCCCTGTGCCCCAAGCAGCGCCGGGGATCGCGTGCCGCCCCCCAGCCCCCTGCTCAGTTTGCTCCTCCACACAGTTTGGGGGCACTTGGTCTCTAGCGCCCCTGGCCGCCACAAACCCCACGGGGCTTCTCGGCCCCGCGGTTGGCGCCCAGGTTGAGCTCCAGGTGCCGGGGACCCGTGCGAGCCCCGGCTCTCAGACCGCGTGGGCGCTGGTAGCCCGGCAGCGGTTTATCTGTCCAATCAGTACCCCAGCTTAGAGCAGGTCCCAGCCTTGGCCAGGCGGCTCGGGGGCACGCTCCTGTGTTCTCCAGGGCAGCTAGCTGGTGGCCGGTGGAGTTGGGGTGGGTGGCATGTCAGTTCCGTGAACCCAGAGCCGCTGTTGCCCTGGGCCTGGCCTTACCCGGGTGGAGTGTGGTGACCCCACAGGCCGGACCCTGATCACGGGTCTGAGGGTGAGTGGGGTCCAGGCCAGAAGTCAGTGTGCTGGGCACTCTGGCCCTGGCCAGCGGGCAGGCACTGCGCCTCTCCTCCTGGCTGGTGGGCTCTGTGGTCAGCCCAGCAGGTGGTGGTGAGTAGTGCCTGGGAGGTTAGCATCAGTGGTGTGTAGACTCCAGTGGGTCCTTGGTCCCAGGCCGCAGCCTTGTGGGGCTGTGGACTAGAGGGGGGTCAGTGGACACAGGGTGCCTGTGGCCTTGCCTGGATGGGGACCCCACCTCTGCAGCTCTGTGTGGGCGCCTTGCCTCAGTGACCTCCTCAGATCTGTCCATGAGGTTATTAACCCCTCTTCTCAGATGAGGAAATAAAGGCCCGGAGAGGTAGAGTCATGCCCAGCCCCTCTCCAGGGCCTTTGTTTTTCCCCTTGTTAAGTGGGTGCTGGTGGCCCTACCCGACAGGCTGCTGTGTGGAGTAAAGGGGGCTGGAGGTGGGCTTGGGGGTCTCTCCACAGCCACCCAGGCCTCCCTCACTGCAAGTATTCAAGAAGAGAGAATGCCCCCCACTGTCGCCTCGGGGAGCTGGCCTCCACCAACAGCCCCGCGGTGCTTGCCACGCAGTCTGTGCCAGGCATGGTGCTGGACTGAGGGGTGGGTGATGGTGCGCCGGTCTGTTGTCTGGGTGGTGGTCCTTGGTGGAGCCACAAGGTGGCGTTCCCGTCTCACAGAGTCACCAATGCTTGAGCGCCTACTGTGTGCTGGGCCTTGATAAGCTGTCATCAGGGCAGACCTGGCCCCAGCCCCGTGGAGCTGGCAGTCAGGTGGCAGTGCCCACGCCTGCAGGTGGCGGCAGCGCCAGGAAGAAGTGGAGCTGGGCTGGGGGCTGGTGAGGGGCAGAGGGCAGCCTTAGGAGGGGCCGGTGTGGCTTCCTGTCTTGGGCATGGTGGACCGCCAAGCCCGCCTCAGGTCCCCCGCCTCACCATACGCTTCTCTCACTTGGAAGAGTGATACCAAGTGGCCGATGAGGCTGTGTATACCCACGATGCACACGTCCGGGGCCATGCTGCGGGCACTGAGGACCAGGGGACACGTGTGGCTTTGCTCTCACACACCCGACCTTCAGGGCTGGGTGTTTGGGTGGCTGGTGGGGTGCACTTCTGGGCTGGCTGGAGGGCGCAGGGCTTGGCCTGCTGTTTTCCCTCCACCCTGCTGTTTTCCTGGCCAGGACTCCAGGCCCGGGGGCCCTCCGAAGGCTGGAGGGTATGAGGGCAGGTCCATTTCTCTGGAACGAGACTCTGTCCACGTCCCCAGGGCCAGAGTGTCTCCTGTCACCGGGACTCCGGGGGGCAGGGCTGGTGGCTCCTTTGCAGGTAATAAAGCCGAGCCTCGGAGAAGGTGGTTACTGGGGGGTGTCGGTGCCTGCTGAGTGCCAGGCCCCTTCTGTCTGTCCTGGTCTGTCCCCCAGCAACAGGAGTCGTCGTCCGCCTGCCCTGCAGCGAGAGGCCAAAGTTCACTGAGGTTCTTCACTTTCTGAGGTCACAGGGGCTCCAGGCAGTGGTGGCACAGGAAGGGGAGCCCCTCTGTCCAACGCCACTTCTGACCTGGTGCTGCGAGTCCCCCTGGGTGGCTGGAAAGGGTTCCTGTTGGGAATCTGGAAGGGCCGCCCAGGCCAGGGGTGGTGGGAAGCCACGGCCAGGCCCAGGACTTGTCACAGTGACCCCTCTGTGGCCTAGTGGTCCTGGTCTGGCCTGGCCTGGGGTCTGGCCCCTCCCCGGCCTCTGTTAGGAGTTCGAGTCCCCTGCCGGCCCTCACAAGGCAGGTGGTGTGTACCATTGGACGTGAGCACTGAGCCGCAGTGCCAGAGGCCTCAGTGGGCAGGGAGGCAGCTCGAGCTTTGCAGAGACCAGAGCGCTCGTTTCTAGAAGGTGGTGATCCTCCAGGATGACTGGCTGGGGGTTCTGCTGTTCTCGGCCATTGCAGCCTCTGAGAGGCACATCAGGAGGAACTTGTCCAGTGGTCAGACCTGAGCCCCACATGACTCCTCCTGCTGTCTCCCCTTCTCAGGCCTCTGAGCCATGAACCCACTCTCTCCTGGGTCTTCCCGGCCCCTGCATTTATTGTGCACTTACTGTGTGCCTGCCTGGAGCTTGGCTGAGTCCTGGATGAATCCAGGGGTGGATGTCATCGCCCTGGTTTCCATCCTGCACCCGCAAATGAGGGGCCAAGATCAGATCTGAGGTTGTCAACAAGGGCGGCGCCCCCAGATGCTTGGTGCTCTGTGCGTGCACCCCCACGCCCCCCAGGCAGGAAGCAGCATGGCGGATGCGGGTAGGTGGACGGCTGGGGCTGCCTTGTGCCCTGGTTCCATTCCCGACTCAGATTCTGAGGGAAGGGGCGGCATGAGCCATGGAGTGTTCTAGAGCAGGGTGCTGGGATGGTCTCTGGTGCAAGGCGGGGAGCTGATGTGCTGGAACGGGGCTCGATCAGGAGGTCGATGCACACGGCTGTGGGTCTCCCCGGCACCCAGGCCTGCCTGACCGGAATCCCCCTTGGTTGATAACAAGTCATTAACTGTCTGGCTCTGAGCCAACTTTTCTCCTCTGGGGTCTCAGTTCCCCTCCTGTGGAAGGGGGCCTCTAACCCGCTGTCACCAGCTCCTCCATCCCCCCAGCCCCTCCTGGGAGCAGGCTGAGCCTGTTCCCATGGCCTCACTCGCCGCACAGACCCCGAAGCCGGGGCTGGCCCAGCTGGAGGAGGCAGGCGGCCCTGCCCTGTCCCCTTCCCGTGGGACTGGTGCTCCCGGCCGCTCTCCGGGCCCCGGGGCCCTCCTGTGACTCAGGCTTCCTGGAAGAGGCGTGGGAGGGCCAGAAGGATTCCCCGCCACCCTACCCGGAGCTCCACGGCAGCCCCCTGCGGCGGGTTACCTGCTGCCGGCCCTGTGCCCGGCCCCAGCTGTGCGCCTTTCTGCTGTGCCCACTGGCATCCCTGGGTATCGTCTGCTGAAGCCAGGGTGGCCCTCCTCCTCCCTTGCCTAGCCCGGGCCCTGCCAAGCCAAACATTCCCTCTGCTTTCATCTCCCCACGGGGTCAGCTGCTGGGCCTTCTCCTGGCCTTCACTTCTCTCTGGCCGGCTGCCCACCGGCGCATCTGCTGGGAATTGCCACGAGGAGCTCAGGGGGTGCCCGGGACTTCCCACCAAGACCTTGCTGTCCCCTCCACACGGCCCTAGGGAGCCCAGAGCCATGGCCCCAGCTCTACCAGGCTTCTGGGTGACCCTGGGCCAGCCCCTGCCTTTCCTGGGCCTCGGTTTTCTTGTCTAGAGAATGGGGAGCTCGGAGTAGACCCTGGACCCCACCGCAGACTGGATGGGGGTCAGGACAAAGCTGGTGGCCTTGGCGGTTTAGCTGGAGCCACCTGAGCCAAACGAACCACTTGCAACCGTGCGTCTGCCCCGTGTGACTGCCCGGCCGACTAGCCCTTTAAGTCGCCGAGGCTGCGACCTCAGAAGGGGCCGTCTGGGGGGCCTCCGTTCTCCTGTCAAGTTGTGCTCTTGGGCCTGACCCTGTGCAGGGCATGGGCAGAGAGGGCCTGGGGCCCTACCTTGATGGCAGTGCCCGCCCCAGGAGCTCATGTCGGGGGTGGAGCATCACCCTAACCGTGCTCCGTGTTAGTGTTCAGCACAGACTTAGTGTTGCTCCTTATGATGGGGCTCCTCATGAAAAATCAGACAGCCCAGGAGGTTCGTAACCGCTCCGAGCACCGGGCTGCTGGGCCTGTGCTGGATTACACAGCAACAGGCTGCTGAATAATGTGCAGTTATTCACTTGGATCTCCCTCGCTGCTGACTGCGGGCCTCTCTCCTGGTGGCACCCGGGGGCCTGGACGGGCCCTTTTATGAATCAGCACCCCCGTGATGGACTCCTCTCCCCAGGTGCGCCCCTCTTGCCCTGTCACGACCAGCTTGGCTGCTGTGTAGTGGGGTAGGGGGTGCAGGCGATAGGCCCCTTACTCATTCCTGCCTTCAAGTGCCCCTCGAGGGGCTGCCTGGCCTGCACTGGCCCCGTGGGGGATGGGAGAGGGCAGAGAGAGGTGGTCCTGACCCTGGGAGGGACCACGGGTGAACAGGAGGACCTGCAGGGGACAGCTGTCACCTTCCTGCAGCGTGCGTCCCCCAGACCTCGAGGTTGTGTGGGGACGGGAAATCAGGGAGGCCTTCTGAGAGGAAATGGTATCTCACCTGGGCTTGAAGGATGTGGTCATCACAGCGGCTGAAGGGGAGCCGGGCGAGGGTGGCTCGCTGGGACTCAGGGCCTGAGTTAAGAGCATCTCCTCAGTGGCCGTTGTGAGGCCGCTGTGGGCCGGGGGGGCGCTGGTCCAGGCGCGGCCTTCATCCTCTCAGTCAGCTGGGTGGCAGTGGCTGTTGCTGCCCTGTCTCCCAGAACCAAGGGCCCTGGTCCAGGGGCAGACGTGCTGTCACCGGTGCCCCCTGAGCCGGGGCTGTGCCGTCCTTGTTGAGGGGCCTGGAGCTGGACTGTCGCCCCCCAGTTTACAGATGAGGAGCCTCCACCTCTGCCCAGCCACTGACTCATTGCGCCCTGGGAGACCCTCTCCTCTCTGGCCTCGGTGTCCCCTACCTCTCAGATGGGGCGGGGGTCCCTGCCTCTGCAGGCGGGCAGGCCTGAAAAGGAAGGGCCGTGGTGGGCAGGAAGCCCTGCTTCTGGCCTGCTGGTGGGGCCTGTCCCGCTCCGTAGATGGAGGTGCGCGTGTCGGGAGGTGTCAAAGGGGGCGTCCGGGGAGGGGGGCAGAAGGTGCTCTGCTGAGGGCGCAGCCCTCCCCTCCTCCATGGCCCCGGGGCTGGCCCGTTCCCACGCTCGCGGGCAGCCCGCAGGAAGCCATCTGGAGGCCTTGTTTACCCCTCCCCCCAGCTTCCCTGGCAGGAAGTCACCGGAAGGGCCGTCCCGAGGGGCCCCCAGGCCTGTGAGGACAGCCAGCGGCTGGGGGTCCCCGGGTGGGGTGTGGGGGGCAGGGAGCCTGGAGGACGGAGCCGGGCAGAGCCTGCAGGGCGTGTGGGCTGGAGTGCACACTGAGCCGCCCATCGGAGTGTCCAGCCGTCTGTCCACCTCGTCAGCCGCCCCTGTCCCCCACCTGAGGCCTGGTGTGGCCACAGCCCATGAAGTCACAGTCTCCACACATGCACGACGCCACTGTGGCCTCTGCCCTGGGGGGGGCTGCGTGCGGTTAGGGGAGGTGGGGGTCCAGGGAGCTGGAGGAGGGGCCCCTAACCCAGAGGGAGACACTTGGCGCCAGCTGAGGCCCAGGGAGGAGGTGGCTAAGGGGGCAGGGAGCAGGCTACAGGTAGAAGCGGCCACGAGGGGCTGGGGCCGAGGGGGGGCAGGAGACAGGGAGCGCTGGTGGGGTCTGGGGGCGTGGATGGTGAGGGTGGGAGTGATTGTGCCTT
This sequence comes from Oreotragus oreotragus, assembly GCA_006410675.1. Classification (NCBI taxonomy): domain Eukaryota; kingdom Metazoa; phylum Chordata; class Mammalia; order Artiodactyla; family Bovidae; genus Oreotragus; species Oreotragus oreotragus. The sequence goes on from SJYX01016940.1 coordinate 884,466, forward strand.
GCCGACCCTTTCTCTCTCCCCTCACGGCCCGCTCCAGCCTTCCCAGGGCCCCCACGAGACACCCCCCGCCCCAGATCAGCCTGCAGGTCTGGACATGGCTGGGGCGGGATCGGGGCCTGGGCTCCCGCTACTCGGGACATGCCCAGCTTTCCCAGCCTTTGCCCCGATGCCCACTGGCTGGTCCGAGTGTGGCCGGCCGGGCCCGGGCCTTGTTCCCACGGACACTGCCAGGCCTGCTTGGCTTCGGGACGGACGCTGGCCCTTCGTGCCCTGTGTTCTTGGCTGCCTTGCTCCTGCCTGGCCTCCTGTTTTCAGAAGGACCCTGGTGGGCTTGGGGTCAGATGCCCCTGTCTGGCCAGCCCTCGGGAGGCAAGGGGGCATCCCCGCTGGGCTTCCTGCTCTGCTCCCGCCCCCTCTTCCCTGCCTCCCGCCTTGTGCTCCCCGTCCTTCCCCCTCACCCCCCTCCCAGTGAAAGGCTCTGGCCCCGGGTCCTTGTGGGCACAGGCTCCCAGAGAGGGGGCTGGGGTTTCAGGGCCTGGGTGAGCGCATCGTGCCCTGCCCCCACTCCCCAGCCCGAGGAAGTGAGCGTGAGAACCAGGGCTTCGGGGCGGATCTGGGATGCAGGACCCGCTGCCGGGAGGCGTGGCCACCAGCCAGCCCTGGGCCAGGGCGGATGGTCCAGGGGCATCCATGGGCCGAGGGCAGGCAGCCTCGGGCCCGGCCCAGGAGGGTCCCTGACCCTTCTTCCCGAGTACCTACTTCATGCTAGGCCTGCTAGTCTGTGTCCCAGCCTTGCAGCTACCCTGGGGGTGTGGGCACCTCTCAGAGGTGGAGTGTGGCTGACCCAGGTCTGAGCAGCGCTGGCCTTGCCCCACTGCCTTGTAACGAGACGCTGAGTCCAGCAGAACACGGGGTGCTCTCTTTAAGAGACGTTGGTGGCATGCACGTCCAGGAGTGGGGGAGGTGGCAGAGGCTGAGGCTGGCTTCTCTGTTGCTCGTCGAGAGGTTTCTGAAATGGGAGAAGCCTTGAGGGGTGCTAGGGAACACTGAGCCGAGGGCCCCCAGGCTGTGGCTTCCTGGGTGCGGTGCGCTCTGTGATGGCCTGTGAAGCAGGGCTCCATGCCCCTGCCCTTCGGTGAGGGGCCTGGGTGGAAGCTGGGTCAGAGGTGGGGGCTTCCCAGTGTGTTGGGGGTCCAGCCGAGGCCGGGGCTCCTCGGCAGCTGAGGGCCTCTCTTATTTTGCCGTTGCCAGGGCTGTGCTCTGGGGGTGTCTGGCCTCCAGGGTCATCCCCGGGCTGCTGTGGCTGAACTCACTGTCATGCGAGGAACTGAGCTTTGCTCCCCGAGAGTGCCCTGGGGTCCACAGCACAGCCAGGGCACCTGTAGGAGCTCAGTGAGAGCTTGTGAGCAGGTGAGTGGGCTTCCAAGGAGGTGGGACTTGCAAAGGTGCAGAAGGGCCAGGAGGGAGTCCTGGGGCGGTGGCACCCGCAGGCAGAGACCTGGTGGTGGTGCAGGATGGTGCGAGGACAGACTCACAGTGGGCGCAGAGAGCCAGAGGCGGGGTCCGGGGGTGCGATTCAGTAATAGCAGGAGGGCAGTTGAGGTGGGCTTCCCCGAGGGCTCAGCCGGTAAAGAATTCACCTGCAGTACAGGCCACACAGGAGATGTGGTTGGATCCCTGGGTCGGGAAAATCCCCCAAAGAAGGAAATGGCAACCACTCCAGTATTCCTGCCTGGAGAATCCCATGGGCAGAGGAGGCTGGTGGGCTACAGTCCGTGGGGCTGCAGAGAGTCGCCTCTATGCAGCACACAGGTGAGGCTGGAGAAGAGGAGGGAGGAAACAGTAGGGGGGCCTTCCTTCCAGCTGTAAGCATGCCATGTTTCCCTCGGTGTGATTCGGCCAAGGCAGACAGGACTGATTCAGCTTTCAGCATGTAGGGAGTGGGGGTGGTGTGGGGGCCCTGGGATGCCAGCGGGGGCCTGGCTCTGGTTAGATGCTCCCCAGATTCCTGGTCACCCCAGGTGGCCTCAGTTACCTGGGCCCAGGTGCTGCCAGCTCACCGCCCGTGGCAGTCCTCTCGCCCCCGACCGGGGGGATTCTGGAGAGTTTCCACTGCCTCACCCTCACCTTGCGCTTGACTCTGTGACATGCCTGGATCTGGGATTGCAGAGACCCCCTCATCCCTCTGGCGACTCTGAGGACCAGTGCCTTATCTTAAGCCCATCCGTCCTGGGGACCCTGCCCTTGCCTGCCTTGAGGCCTCTGCTCAGGCCGTGCCCTCCTCCCAGATGCCAGCCCCTGTTTGCCCGGTTGGATCTCTTAAGGCAGAATGGGGATGGCGTGTCCTTCTGTGACTGCTGGGTGCTGCCCAGCTCTCTCGGGACGTCTGTACCTGCCCTGGATGTGGGGGAGTCGCCTGGATGTGCCGCTTTGTCTGGCATGGATGGTGGCGTTGCCCTGTCGAACAGCTCCCGTCTCTCTCCTCCTCTCTGGTTTTAGCACTTGGAATCGAGGGATTCTCCTCTGAACCAGCACTGCCGCCTGCCAGTCCCATCACAGATGGTATAGATCTTAGACTTGTGGTCACTACCTGTGTGACAATTATGTTTTTAACTTCTAAAAAGGCTTTGACCGACCTTCCCCTTCCTTGAAGGCCAGCCCTGTCCTGCCTGGAACCCTGGAGGCCCCTTCCCTCCCACCTAGCTGCTGGGGCTCTGTCCCCCCAGGACCTGCCCAGTGACCTGGGCAGCCTGGTGAGCAGGGGAAGGAGCTGACCAGGTGCTGCCACGTGTGGCCCCTGTGTCACCCGGACCCTCCCGTGCAGCCCTGCTCCCTGGCAACGTGCTGCAGCTCAGTCCCCGTGGGTGAAGTGAGACCAGACCTGGAAACGACACAGATGTCCTCTCTCCACACTGCGGACGTCACTCAGCGTCCTGATCTACCTGACAGTGTGGGTGAGCCTGGGAGGCGCTATCCGGAGTGAAGGGACCCCGATGTGAAGGACCACACGTGATTTACTCCATTTGTGTAAAACGTCCAGAACAGGCAAATCCACTGAGACAGAGAGCAGATTCACCGTTGCCAAGGCGTGGGGCAGGGGGATGGGCAGTGCCTGCTGACAGGCATGGGGTACCTTTAGGGCGTGATGGAAATGTTCTGGAATTGGTGGTGATGACTACCCGACAATGTGAGTGTACTAAAAAAAACACCAAAGCGTGCACTTTCAGATAGCTAAAAGAGGGAACATCACGTTAGGTGAATTTTATCTCCATTAAAAAAAAAAATTTAAACAGCTCCCCTGCCCTACGCAGCCTGGCTTGAGCAGGCTCACGGTTAGTCTGGCAATAGGATTAACCCGGCTCTGGCCCAGGGCTCCAGTAGGCAGGGGCGTGGTCCGCTCTTGCAGGAGAAAGTGAAGCAGCAGCACCTGCTTGCTGTCGGGACGCCGGGCCGAGCAGGTGCGGGAGCACAGGTAGGCATCCTTGCCCCTGGTCTGCGCAGATAGGGGACTGATGGCCTCGAGGCAGGTCGATGCCTGCACACGAAGGCCCCTCCCCTGCTCCAGGACCCCTGTCCCCCACCTCCCCCCGGCGTGGGGCCTGTGCTCTCTGTTTGGGATCTGTCGTTGGTGCCTCCCCCGCTTTGGTCCCAGAGCCCAGGCGGCAGGGTGCCCCAGGGGTCTGGGCACAGAGCCGGGCGGGCACTTGGGCAGCCACTGCTGTGCTCTGCCCCCCAGGTCCCCACAGGGGCTCAGCGTCGCCAAGGGGTCAGATGGAGCAAAGAGGGCACCCGCTTGGTGGCCTCTGAAGTGTGTCCCCTGCCTGGTCTGTCCTGCGCATATTTTTCTTTTTACATCGGCCTTGCTGGGTCTGGTGAGGAGGGGCTGCCCAGCACGCACACCCATCTGGCCCTGGGGATTTTTACTGAATTGAAGTCTAATTGATTTACTGTGTTGTGTTAATTTCTTCTGTACAGCAAAGTGGCTCTTATACGTATGTATATTTTCTTTAGTCACTTGGTCATGTCCGACTCTGCAACCCTGTGGACTGTAGTCCACAAGGCTCCTCTGTCTGTGGAAGTCTCCAGGCCAGAATACTGGAGTGGGTAGCCATTCCGTTCTCCAGGGGACCGTCCCAACCCAGCGATCGAAGCTGGGTCTCTTACATTGCAAGCAGATTCTTGACCCACTGAGCCACAAGGGAAGCCTGCCGCATCCGTATTCTTTTTCATGTTCTTTTGCTTTATGGTTTAGCACAGGATATTGAGTAGAGTTCCCTGTGCTGTACAGCAGGGCCTGCTTGTCTGACTTTGGGTGTCTGTGCCCGGCCTGGAGAAGGTGTTGCCAGGGACCTCCTGGCTTCCAAGGTGCTGGCCGGCAACGTGTCCTCCGAGTCCCGGCCTCGCTCTCTGGAGGAGGCCTGCAGGCCGCTGCTTCCTCTGACCGTGGGAATGGCTGGTATGATGCTGCCAGGTGGAGACAAGTCCCTGGGCCCTGGGGGCCACCGTCAGGCCAGATCCCCTGGCCTCTGCCCCCAGCCCCTCCCGGAGGCTGTGGGGCTGTGCTCTGCAGTCCAGGGAGAGGGGCTGAAGTCAGCCGCTGAGCAGGGAGGGGTGGGGTGGCTGAGGCTGCCCGCTGGCCCACAGCCATGCCCAGAGCCCCTCAAGGGAGCCGGGGCCCAGTGCGGACCCCAGGCTGGAAGGTACCTCAGCCCCGCAGGAGGCTCAGCCCTGGAGAGGAGGGTTTCCCGCAGGTCCTCTGTCCCTACGGGTCCCCGCTCCCTCCCCAGGAGTTGAGCAGGTGCTTAAGCTGGGGGTGCAGACGCCCGGGTCCTGTCACCCGGCTGCCCCGGTCATGCGGTGCCGGCCTCTGCTGCCTTCTGTCTGGGGAAGCTGTGCTGCTGGCGTTGGCGTGGCTGTGGCGGGGGCGCTGAGCTCCCCGCGGCTGGGGCCTTCCAGCTGCCCTCCCGGGGTGGGCACTTGGGCTGTTCTCGTGGCAGGGGACCCCTGCATCCAGGAGCTAATCCTGCCACCCTCAGGTCACTGTCACCATGGCATGGCCCAGGTGGGGACACGGGGGAGAGGAGGAGTGCATGCTTGGCCTTCGCCCTGCTGTGATGGCCATGCAGTGACTGCCAGCGTGGCCCCCCCACCGTACCCCTCAAAGCCCTGCCCGCAGTCTTCATCGTCCGTCCTCACAGACGGGGCTCAGGCTCAGAGAGATGCTCCCAGACACACAGGTGAGCAGGAGGGGGGGCCCAGGCCTGGAGGCTCTCGGACCCTCGCAGCTGGGGTCCTCCTCTGGCCTAGCCTGCTGTTGCCGAGGTGGGTCTGGGAGGCACCGCGTTGCTAGTGCCTGGCTTCAGAAACATCCTGGAAATGCGCTGCTGACTGCCCGCCTTCAGATTGCCCTGTGTGTAGAGAAATGAGGGCTCCGAGACACCCTGCGGGAAGAAGTCCTCTCAAGTGTCCAAGGAACCCACTGGGAGAATCAGGACCCTGAATGTGGACCCTCCCATGGATCCCGGAGTCCCGTCAGAGCCCCAGTGGGTGCCTAGCACAGTGGGAGCATCCAGGGACTCAGGCAAGGCTGCTCGGGAGGGGAGCTTCCTTCCAGACCCAGGAGAACAGCCAGCAGCAGCTCCATGTGGAATGAGCTTCCAGTGAACCCATTTCACAGATGAACAAACTGAGGCAAAGCAAGGCTGAGAGATGTGCCCAGTGGCACACTGCTTGCAGTGGGGAAGCCAAAGTGGGAACCGGGGCAGGCTCCCAAGCTCGTGCTCTGCTGGGAGGGGCAGGCTCTGTGGACAGAAGCCTGGGTCTGAGGTGATGAAGGGGAACCGTCCCCTTCCCCTTGGCCCACGGAGAACGTGCCTGGCCTGGGGGTTCGAGTGAGGCTGCACCTCAGCGTCTCCTCTCTGGGCCCCAGGTTCCCATTGGTCAGACGATCATTGGCACCTGCAAAGTTATGGGGCTGGTGGTGTTGACCCGCATGAGGCAAGCGGAGCCCCAGGCTGGAGGTTGTGTGTGACAAGGTGTTCCTGGGGGTGTGGCCTGGCAGGGCAGGGGGTACCCGTGTGGGCACAGGGGCTTCCTGCCACAGTCAAAGCCTCCCCTGTGCACTTAGGGTTGGAGCTGCTGGAGAGCAGAGAGCAGAGCCCCTGTGTGCTGCGGGCGGCTGTGGTTTTTTGTGCAGCCAAGGCCCAGCACAGGGATTTGTGGCCGAGAAGGCCCAGAACTGCCCAATGAGACCAACGTGACCCTGACATGCTGATGATGCCATTGGGCTTTTTGGAAGGGGGCAGCGTGGGGTCCCCCGGCAGGACCTCTGCCCCAGGTAGAGGCTGCGCATCCTGCGGCTGAGACCTGCTTCGGCCGCCCCCTTGCACTGGCTCTTTGGGGGCACTGGGGGCTGCGTCTCGCTGCCAGGCTGGCCCAGAAATAGCCATGACCTTCTGCACCCAGCTTGGCAGCGCCCGGGCTGAGAGGCCTACGTGCGCCCGGCCGAGTCCTTGCAGGGTGGCTGGGCTGGTTATTTTGGACGTGGCCTCCCGAGGCCAGGTCAGCGCTCTTTCCCGCGGTTCCTGCAGGCCCCTCTGACGTGCATCCACCAGGGCCTTGGCCAGGGGCTCTGGCCACCTCCGTGATCTCGCGCCCCCTTCCTGCCCGCCTGACCCCCAGTGGCCTTGTGCTCTGGGCACAGGGCGGGGGTGGGGTAGGGGGAACTGGGCAGGCTCCGGGTGACGAGGCCTCCTGGAGCCCCAGAGACTGCGGAGGCTGGGCCTCAGGTTCCCCGCCGGGGCCTGGTTGGAGGAGAAAATACACAGAAGTGCCCACCCTAGGCTGGCCGGGAATGCTGGCTCAGCCCCTCAGAGCTGCCCTGCAAGGCCTGAGCCTCGGTTTCCTGATCCAGATCTTGGGGGCTGGGTGCCTTCCAGCGCCAGTTTGGGGATGGATTTGGGGAGGGCCCCGTGACAAGGGCCCCGTGTGGGGCCAGTACGTGGAAGGCCTTCTCTCCCTTTATGGGGCTGGACCCTGGGCCCAGGGCTGGGAGGTGCATGGGAGGTAAGAGGAGGGGTGAGCTGGGCAGTGGCTGAGCATGGCCTGGGGGTGCCGGGGGGCCCGTGGACCTGGGTTCAGCTGGGCTGCAGTCTCCTGTCTAGTGACCCAGGCAGGGGGTCCTGCTCTGGCCAGGCTCCTGGGTGTGGGGGTGCACAGAAGTGACCATCACACCCTGACGCTCCAAGATCCACTCGCCTCTGGGCCCCCAAGGTCCCTGGCATCCTGCTGCCAGGGTCCTGGAGGAGGAGGGGCCAGCTCAGCTCCCAACCTCCCTGGTGGGTGCAGAGGGTTCGGGTGGGCACAGGGGACTGGCGGCTCTGCCTGAGGGTGCTGGGGGGAGCCGACCCTGCTCCCCCTTGGAGGGGAGTGCCTTCCGGGTGCTGGCTGCTCCTCACAGCCCCTCTCCTCTGCTCAGACTCTCCTGCCCACCCTCAGGGACCCTGTCCCCTCCCTGTCCCCGGGAGTTAGCCATAGCCACTTCTCCACAGAGAGGGGCTGGGGGCCATCGCCCAGCTTGATCAGGACCCACCCCGCAGGGTGGGCTTCGCTGGAACCCAGTCGTGTGCTCATCCCGCCCCCGCCCGGCAGGCCGCATGGGTGCTCTGTGGGCACTCACGTGGTGCGGTTCTGTCTTCTCGTCCTGCGCCTGGCTGCCGGCTCAGAAGGCCCAGAGAGGAGAGATGGGCCCAGGGCGCCCAGCAGCCAGGGGAGGAGGGCTTCCGCGCGCGGGCCCTCGTGCAGGCCTTGTCTCCTTGCCGGCTGAGGACCCCTGTGGGGTCTCCAGCTGATCCTGGCGGGCAGGGCAGCCTCCTCTCGGGCAGTGAGGCCTGTTAGGCCACATGGATCATCTGTGAGGCCCCGTCTCCCACCCCTGTTCTCTGAGGCCCCAGCGTGGGAGCCCAGAGACCCCTCTGCCTGTTGAGGGTCCCAGCGATGTGCTTGTGAAACAGGAGGGGCTGGGGCTCTGCCTGGGGAGCGCTCAGCTCTAGGGAGGCCAGGATTAGGGGCCTCCTTGGGGCCTCCGTGTTCCTGGCAGGGGCTTGGGCTGTTAGGGGGCGTGGCGTGAGGGCCTCTCAGGGGCCATCAGTGTCAAGTGGATCCGTGAAACTCCATGCCCTTCCCGGAGCCAGGCCCATTCTGGGCATTGGCCTTTAGGGGCCTTGGAGACAGGGTGGCATGGTGCCAGGAGTTGGTGCCAGCCCCACGGGGCCCAGGAGGAGCGTGCCAGGGCTGTGGGTGCAGGTTTAACTCCGAGCGCGGGGCAGGCTTGAAGCTCTGTTCTTCCTGTCTAGAATCCCAGCGTGATGGGCTCTGTATCCCAGATAACCAGACCCCCACCCCACCCCGGGGTTGGGGGGCTCTCCTAGCAGAGAGCCTGGGGGCCTGGCACGACCTACAGAACACCGTTCCCAGCCTCCCAGGTCAGCCCAGCTGCCTGTGTGAATACAGATGCCAGGGTCCCCGGGGGGTGGGAGGCCTGGGCCCAGAATGGTGGACACCCCATGTCTGTGGGGGACCCAGGCAGCGTCAGGCCAGAGGGCTGGGGGGTTGCTGAAGAGGGCTTTGGGGGTTGGCCGAGGCACTGGGTAGTCACGATGGGCTGAACCTGGGTGACAGGCTCTTGGGGAAGGGCCTCCGTCTGGGGTGGTGGCTGGTGGGGACCAGTGGGGACCTAGCGATGGGGCAGGGAGGGGGAGGTTATGGGCGGCCAAATATGTGGCAGAGGGTGGGAACTGCCCCCATTGCGCACCGGGCGGGGTGCAAGCAGAGCATGGCTTCCCTCTGCCCCCAAGAAGTGCAGGCCTGGGGGCTGGGTGAGCCTGAAATACACACCCCACCCCAGCCCTGTGTGTTCCACCCCTCCTGATGTCACCAAGACTGGGGCAACATCCTGGTGGGGGAGGGGCGAGTGACCCTGACCCTGGGAAGCAGGAACAGCCCTTCCCTCACGGGCGGGGGTTCCCACTTCCTTAGTGCTTTTGCGGGCCCCTGGCTCCCAGGCCTGGGTGGGTGGGCTAGCCTGCCTGTTGGCTTTCTCCCCCACTTCCTTGTGGAGGAAACAGGACGACAGGAGGAGCTGAGCACTGAGCTCAGAGGGGACTCTGGGCAAACCTGGCTGCCGCCTGAGTAGGCTCGGGGGTTCCTGGGGAACTTCTTAGGTGGGAGGCGGACTGCAGAGGGCTGGGCTGTTTCTCTGGAGGTGCGGTGAGCTCCCCTCTGCAAGGAAAGGGCCCCCGGAGCCCCTTTCCAGCCCACAGCAGGCCGTGGGGAGACAGGCCAGAGACCTGGGAAGCCCCCAGGCTGTGTCTCAGAGCACCCACCCTGCCAGCCGCAGGGCCGGGCTGGGCCTCTGACCCCTCCCCGATGCTCTGCTGCCGCCCACCTGCCCCGCCTGTCTCCTTCAGCTCTGCCTGCCAGCGGTTACAGGGCCCTGGGGACTGTCCTCCCCCCAGTGGGCCCCAGAGCCTGGCCCACGGGGGAGGGGCTCTCCTGCCCTCTTCCTGAGACTGGGGTGCCCGCCGTGAACTCCGACTTGTGTCCCGGCCCCCCCTCTGCCAACCTCCCTGCTTGGCCGCCGGGACTGCCCTGGGAGTCCGGATCCTTCCGGGGCTGCCCCTGCCTGAGCCCCCGCCTCCTGGGCCGGCGGGCGGTCCCAGGGCCTTTGACGTGGGGAGGGCGGGAGACCAGGCTGGGGATAAAGCTGGGCTGGGGGCGCGGCCTCTGCAGGCCTCCAGGACTCAGGACGCAGGACAGCGAGTGAGTGTCTGGGGCTCCCGGCAGGCTCAGGTGGGTGGGGCCTGGGATGTGGGCACCGTAGGGGCAGAGCCCAAGAGAGCACGGCCCCCGCGGTCCCCAGGCCTTCCTGCTCATGCTTATGGCTCAGCGGAGAGCCTCAGTGGTTTCCTCCCTCCAATGGGGCAAGGGGGCCTTGTCCTTTCAGGCCCTGTGATATTGCTGTGTGCCCTGGGCCTCTGGGGCGTGGCACCCCTGCCTCAGTGGTACAGGGCGAGGGTGAGCGGGACCGCTGGTCACACAGTCGGCGGAGAGGCAGGGTCACAGTGCAGAGCAAGGCCCCAGGGCCGGGTGGGGGGTGTGCAGCCCCTTGGGTACTGACCGAGACCCCCTGCACCCGTGTCCTCTCTTGTTAGACGAGGGTCACGACACAGTGACCACATGGTTGGTCACGTGTCACCATGCTGGGGAGTGAAAGGAGGTGGCAGTCCTTGCCAGCCGGGGTGAGGGGGGCTGTCTGGGGTCACCCGGTCAGCAGGTGCCCTAGGGGGTGCTCTGGGGCTGGCGACAGCCTGACCCACGTGCATCTGTGGTTGGTGTGGCTGTTAATGCAGATTGGGACTCTGAGCCTCACAGTGACCAGCTGGGCCTTGTCCAGCCTTCTTGTACCAAACAGATCAGGGAGGCGGAACCCCCAGCCCGGAAGTGAGGACCTCCTGGCCTTTGACTCCAGCTATCTTAGGGCTTCCTCAGAAAGCAGGTTCTCGACGAGCGGTAACTACCATCGTTAATGTTTACTGTTAACGAGTGGCAGCTTAGACTGTCAGCCCTTATTGCCTTGGGTTTTAATAACCCCCTGAGGGGTTGGTGCTAATTGTGTTGAGCCCGAGAGCTGCTGGGCCCTGAGTTGAGGATGCGGAGCTGCTGATGCTGATGCTTGCTGCTGGGCCACTGTTGCGGCTGCACTGAAGGCCTTACCTGTGTTAGCACGCCCCCGGGCCCAGGCTCCCAACCGTGAGGTTTCCAAGACTCACTGGGGCGAAGAGAAGAAGCCCGGGTCTCAGCTCTGCTCTACATCTCCGTCTGGCCTCCGTGTGGAACGGGGCATGCAGTCTTCCTCAGGTGGGGGGGTGTGTAGGGTGAAGGCGAGGGCGAGGGCGATGGTGGAAAGGTCCTGGACTGGCAAGCAGTGTGAGACAGGGCATGCTGTTCTCGCGGGGCTCAAGGGGGTCTGGCGTGTCCCCTCTTGGGGACCTGTGCCATGCGTGTGGGTCCTGAGTCTCTGCGCAAAGGCCGCGCCCGCTGGGAGGCCTCGTGTCCCCCACCCCACCAGCGTCCCTTCTGTCTAACTCAGTCCACTGCCTGGCTGTGTGTCCTGCCACCGACCCCCACCCCACCTGGGGTCGTGGAGGTTTGCTCACTCTTTACCCCCCAGTGTCCACTCCCGGAGGCCAGGGGGCAGTTGTAGGGGGATGGTGCTCCCCCGGTGGAAGCCATGGGAGGGGCGGCTGGGCTGTTGGCCCGTGTGGTCCAGGTGGGACCTGGTAGCCCAGTGACAGGTGGCACTGTGAAAATGCCACATTCTAACCCTGCAGGTGACAGCCTGGGAAACTAAGGCACTGGGGGAGTGAGGTCTCTTTGCGGTGACCCCAGACTCAATAATGCCACCTGCACGGGATTGGGGGGGCACTCCCAGCCCCTCTGGGCAGCCACAGTATTATCCAGCCCACCTGTGCTGGGCAGTCTCAGAGGTGGCTTCTCAGGGTGGGGGTTGGGGTGCAGAGGGGTGGCCAGATGCTCCATCGGGGTGGCGGTGGGGCAGGAGAGGGCAGGCCAGGCTTTTTGCATCTACTGGTGACTTCTTCCCTTGTGTCCCCAAGCTCAGCCTAGCACCCGGCAGTGGAGGAAGATGCTCAGTGGACATTTGTGAATTGGCTGAATGAATGAATGAACGGGTGCTGGCTCCCCTCTCCCCCTTGGAGGAGTCCTGAGGTCCAGGGTGGGAGCAGGGGAGGCTGCAGGCAGGACCCGGGCGCCAAACTGGGCTCAGAGCCGGGGCTGAGGCCTCAGGTGGGGGAGGGGGTCCTGGTCAGCGACGGGCAATCAGTGGGGCTTCGGGCAGAGGCAGGCAGCCCCGGGGCACAGTGCCCCACATGCGGGCCCCCGGGATTAGCTGCGGCCGGGTGTCACCGTGTGGCGGCACAGGAGCCTGCCTGGGCAGCTGGAGCCGCCTCTTCCACGCGCCACTGACCCTGCACGTGCCCGCGCCATGGGCCCCAGCAGGAAGCGCTGACCAGCGTGCGGGAGAGGGGGCTGGCTCCAGTGGGGGCCCGCGCTGCGGTGGGCAGAGGTGACACCTGCAGGGCTCCTGGCAGTCCCGCTTCCCCTGCTGCCCTGTCCCCTCGTCGGAGCTGCCGCCTGCTGGCCACAGAGGCCCCGTTTTCCAGCCATTAGTGCCCATGGACCCTTGTCCCAGCTGGGCAGGGCTTGTCATACCTTTTTCCGATGAGGAGCCGGGGCCCCCAGGGGTGGGTGGTCCCAAACAGCGTCGGGCTCAACCCCAGATCCCGTGGGCAGGTCGGCCCTCTGCCTGTCCTCTGCCCTCTCCTCTCGTGCTGCGCCCTTCAGGGGAGGCTCCAGGCCCCGCACGGTGAGGCCAGGCCAGCTGAGGCCAAGGTGGGGAGGGCCAGGGCCCCGGGAGCCCGGCTGTGGGGAGGCCAAACCCTTCACCTGGGTGCCTGCCCAGTGGTGCCATTGAGACCAGGGAGGCTTCGGCTGGGCCTGGTGGATTTGGGGTGGCCATGGGGTTCAGAAGACCCGAGGTGCCTGGTCTGGCTCACCTGGCTGCCTGCTCTGTGCCCACCACTGGTGATGGCCAGGCCAGGGCCCAGCAGCCTCGCCCACACCCACCCGCCTGCTCCTGAGTCCACAGTGGCATGTGGCCCGCCCGGGCCGTGCTGGGGGGTGATGGCATGTGGGTGCCGGCCACTTGGGTTGGCAAGCGTGCACCACGCCCATGAGGCACCGTTAAACCCGGTGTGGTGAGGGCAGCCCTGTACAGCGTCTGGGGGCAGTGTGTTTGCAGCCCTCTTCTCATCCCCAGATCCTGGCAGAGAACATTTGCCTTCCCCGGGTGGAAACTCAAGCCTGCTCCTAACAGCTCTGCTTCCAGGTCAGAGCCTGAGCACCTCTTGACCGGCTTGGAGCTGGCACCACTGGAAAGTGGCTTCCCTTCCTGGCAGTGTCACCACTTAAAGAGGAGCTCTCAAGCTCTGGAGAGAGCAAGTGACAGCCCCAGGTCGCACAGGGAGTCCCGGCAGCTGGTCGAGCCCTGATGATGAGCTTCCAGATGTGAGCTGCATGGCTGTCACCCTCCCCGGCCAGTTCTTCCAGGAAGCCTTCCCTGACCACCTGATCCTCCAATTCTGCCCTCCACAGTGCCTGCTCTGCAGGGTGCCTCCTGCTGGGGCCCATCCAGGAGGCCCTAGAGGGGGCGGATGCATAACTCAGGGAGCTGCCCAGCATGGAAGGCACTGCCAAAGAGCAACGAGCCCCACCCCCTCCCGCCCCCTGTCACTGGAGGTGTGCAAGCTGGTGATGAGACGGTGCGGGTGACCGCTGAGGTTCCTCTGGACTTCAGGGGCTGTGATCCCGTGATGGTTTCTGGATGGTGCCCAGATCTGGAGCTCTGCCCAGGACGTTGGGTCATTTGTTCCTTCCACAAGTGGGGGGCCTCCTAGTGCCAGGCCCTGTGCGAAGGAGGCGGGTGGAGTTGAGCCCCTCCTTCAGGACACATGTTCCCCGGGGGGTGGGGAAACTGCTCTGAAGGGCCTGTGGCTGCAGAGAGGGCAGGCAGCTGAACTTGGTCAGTGAGGGGGCTGGACCCTCGGTGGGAGACTCCCTGGGGGTGGGTGTGGGCTCGGCCTGTTGAGTCCCCTCCCCGCCCCCAAGCAGCAAGTGGACTTGGGATTGTCTGGGAGGATTCCAGGAACGGCTCCTGCCCTGATAAAAATAGACTTCTCCGAAGGGCTTGGGATGATGCCAGGGCAGCAGGTGCCCCCCCAGGCCTGGCCAGAGCGGGTGCCCCCAGTGACGGGGGTGGACAGGGGTGCTGGTTTGCTGGCTCAGCAGCCTGGTGGGCTCTGGGTCCTGGGTGCAGGTCCACAAAGCTGATGGGACCTCTCAGCTTGTATGGATGGGGATGCAGCGTGACGTGGCGGGAGAGCAGCTTGCTCAGGGGTCCTCTCTCCAGAGGGTGAGGGTCTCTGGAGGTCAGCAAAACTCAGCCCGACTTTGGTTCTTCTGCTTGTCGGCTGTGTGACTCGGGTTAAGTCCCTCGACCCCTCTGAGCTGCTATTTTATTAATACAGTGTGACTGATGGGCTTTGCTCATGGCATGCAGCATCCAGCACGGTGTCTGAGAGGACAAACTCTCAGGAAGCCGTCCAGATGGGATACTGGTGGGGCCCTGAGTGCCCAGAGCTGGCCTTTAGGAAGAGGCTGCTGGAAGCTGGGACCTAAGATCCCTGGAATGGGTGTCCTGGGCTGAGCCCACCTTGGTTCTGGGTGGGGGAGCCCTTGCCCCGGGGCTCCTGAGCTGGTGACAGGGACCTGGCTTGGCTGGGGCGGGGCTCCGGCCAGCCTTTCTGCTCTGCACGTGGCTGTCCTCTCCTCGCCTCTGCCTGCTTGCCTGGCAGGGGTGGGGGAGTGTGGGTCCCTGGGCCTGGCTGACACTCTGGGTATGTGTGTGGGGAGAGCTTGGGACCCGGCCTTGCTCTGGGCTGGGCCCCCGGCCAGTTTCTCCCACCCCGCCCCTGTGGCGCTGACCGATGATTGCAGGGGCCAGGCTGGCTGGCTGGGAGCTGGGCTCAGAGCCGGGTTCCCAGCGAGGCAGGGCCTCTGGGGACCCTGTGTGCTGGGGGCTCTACCCACCCTGCTCCACCCCCTTCCATGGGCCCCCGGGCTGGCCGGGGCAGGTACACGGTTGCCTGCGGTGCACGGCTGTGCGCCCTCAGGGCTCACAGTCTGGGGAGCACGTGTGGTCCTGAGCTGGTGCTTCCAGGAGGTGAAGCCAACACCCTGCTGGGGGTTCAGGCCTGGGCCCAGGGGAGGGTTTCCCATCACAGAGCGCCTCCTGGGGAGGGGGCGTCTTCACTGAGCACTGGAGGATGAGCAGGGGTGGAGACCCTCCCTGGGTAACAGCTGCCTCTTCGAGAGTCCCCCTGCCTCAGTTTCCCCACCTGCATACTGGGGGGGTGGGGGTGGGGGGAAGGGAGCGATGGCAGCACCCCCAGGGGTGTGTCGAGGATTCAGTGAGGGACAGCAGGGTCGGTCACACAGCAGGTGCTCAGCAAGTAGAGAGGTCCTGGCGTTTGAGGCTGGGGAGCTGGGCAGGTCTCTGAGCAGGGCCAGACCCGGTGTAGGTCACTATCGTTCATCCTGTGGGCGTCAGCTTCTGGAGCCCACCTGGGCCATGGGGCACCCTCCTTTCCATTCCCAAAAGGAAGGTCGCCCTCCGGACCTGCACCGAGGTCCCCGCCGGGACCCCGGCTCCAGCTGAGCTCCTCCGGACCTGGGGCAGCGCCCGCTCCCTGCTTGGGGAGCCGCTGGAGGGTTCAGCGCCCCCGCCCTTGCATCTCCCCTTCCTCCGCCGCTGGGCGCTTCCTCTCTCGGCCCAGCCCTCTTTGTTTGCCCCCGGCGTGCGGGCTGGCCTGCGGTTATATTTAGGCGGCAGGTGTGGGAGTCACTACCAGCAGGGTCGCCCGCTGGTCACGGCCACGCCGCCCACGTGATGCCCGGGCGCTATAAATAGCCCCCCCGCAGCCCGGCTGCCGGGCGTCCGCGGGGAGGCCGGCGCGCCCCGCGCACTGAGTCTCGGCCGCCACGCCCGGCCCTGCCCGGCCCCGCGCGAATGGAGGCAGCGGCAGGACTCAGGCCCGCCGCCGGTGAGCCGGGGCCGCGAGGGCGGGGAGGGGCGTGCCGGGAGGACCCCAGCCCCGCTCCGGGAGGGAGCCGTGCCCTTGGAACTAGCCCCTCCCGCACCCTACGGTGCGCGCTGCGGGACAGGGGGTCGCCGCCCACCGCCCCGACCGGTCCTGCGGACGGTGCTCCCACGCACCCCCTCCTTAGCTCTCTAGGGACCCCCATGAACCCCGGCCCTGCAGCCTTCCCCCATGTCAGACAGGGCCCCGGGTCCACGGAGGCTGGCACTCTGGAAGCCCTCTGGAGTCAAACTCCAGCTCCTCAGTCAGCTGTGCCACCGGACTTGAGGCTGGGAACTCCCACGGGGAGCTCTTCCTGGGCCTGGCCTGCTCAGGGCCCTGGACGGTCCCCCAGCCCGCCCTGGCCTGTTTACTCGTCTGCGGACAGGGGCCAGGCGGGGGCCTCTCCTAATGCGTCTGGAAAGGAGGACTATCAGAGACATAGCAGAGAGCTCAGGGCCTCACGTGGGGCTGCGGGGCAGCTGGGGCCCCAGGACAGCGGTGTGGGGCCGGTGGTGGGAAGGCAGAGGGAGGGGCCTCGGGCTTCCAGGAGGGCTCTTGTGTCCCAGGGTGGAGTGAGGGTGGGCGTGAGGGGTACTGGTTGGTGGGCTTGGCTCAGCCCTGCCTGGGGACTTGCTTGGTGACCTCAAGGTGGACCTGGTGTGGTTAGGAAGAGGGGCTCTGCTCCAGGGGGAGACCACAGGCCTGGTTGAGCCCGGTGGGACAGCAAGGAGGGTTTCACTGCTTCCCTTTCACCTGGGGGTGGGGGCCCTAGACATTGAGGAGACAAATGGGATGTCTGGCAAGACCCCAGCCCAGCTGGGCAGTGATCTTCGTCCAGCCTCAGCCCAGACCTTGACCCCATTCCATCTAGGGCCCTGACCCTTGCCCCCAGCCAGCCTGACCCCGGGCCCCTGCATGCAGGCGACAGGTTTCACATGGGCAAGACTGGCGTGGCCCTCCAGGGACGCTGGCAGGAGAGTCAGGCTGTCTCCCCAGGGGGTGTCTCCCCGTGGGGTCTCCCCAGGTGTCCAGCAGGTGGGGAGGTGGCGAGTTGGGCCCTCAGAAGAGACCTGTCGTCCTGTGGTTTCCCTGGGCCCCTTCCCTCCCTTCCCTCTGTAAACATGAGGCACGGGGACCTCCCACAGCCCCAGGAGGGCAGGTTTTCACGTGCTGTTCAAGGCGCCTGGTGGCTGGCTCTTTCCTTGCCCGCACTCCGAGTGGAAGCCTGTTCTGGGATGGTGCACGGTCCCTTCTCCTTGCCTTTGACTCCCTCCCTGGGGACCCCCACCTAACCTTCCTGAACCGGACAAGGGGCAGAGCGTGAGCCTGGAGCAGCCGTGGAGCCGCCCGTCGCCCTCACCCTGCCGTGTCCGGGTCCCAGCTGCAGGCCCGGTCTGCACGTGGGCTGAGGCTCCAGGGGCCCAGCCGGCCTGGTGGACAGCTGGGGAAGGGGGTGCTGGGCGGGGCAGAGGTAAGAGGTGTTGGGTGGGTGGATGAAGGACCTGCCTGGTAAGCAGGGCGGGGCCAGGCTGAGCCCAGTGGCTGGAGGGGTCTGCTGACCACTGGGTTGTGCTGGAGGAGCCCTGGGGGCATCTTCTCTGCCCCTCAGTTTGCAGATGGGGAAACCGAGGCTAGCAACGCACTCAAGGTCTCCTAGCCTGTCCGTGGGGGTGGGAGTGGGGCCTGTTGCTCCTGTTGGGGGCCCTGGCCCTGGCCTTTTGGGGCCTAGAG
Organism: Oreotragus oreotragus; assembly: GCA_006410675.1. Taxonomy (NCBI): domain Eukaryota; kingdom Metazoa; phylum Chordata; class Mammalia; order Artiodactyla; family Bovidae; genus Oreotragus; species Oreotragus oreotragus. The sequence goes on from SJYX01016940.1 coordinate 901,976, forward strand.
AGGGAGAGACAGGCTTGCAGGTGCTTGACGGCCATATCTGGGGCCCGTCAGTGTCCCTCCTTGAGGCCCTGTCACGGTGGGACCCCGTCCCGGCCACCCGTGTTGTCGCCGCCTTGGCAAGCTTCTGGCGGCCGGCCCCAGCCTGTGGGCTCCTGTGGGCTGCCCCTGCTTCTTTGATCTCCTGGGGGACAGCGGCTTGTTTCCATCCTGTGGCCAGCCCTGTGGGTGAGTGGTGGACAGCGGCCCAGGGCAGAGGCTGACCAGAGCCTCCGGTTTCCACCGGGGAGCCCTTGAGAGACGTGTAAGGTGGCTCATGTCTGTGGGGGGGCTGCCATGCTGCCCCCACCCCCCACTGTGCTCCGTCACCTTGGCCTCTGTGCTGGAGCCCCTTCCCCTGAGGACCAGGGCTGCTCCAGAGTGATCTGGGTTCAGAGACACCACAGAGGCCAGAATTCGCGGAGGAGGGGCCTGACCGTCTGGTGGCGAGGGCGGGACGTCAGGGAGGGGCCTGGGCTTCGGGAGGTGGCTCTGTCACCACAGATGCCTTGAAATCATGTGTTGGGGTTCAGCCCACTTATGGTTTTCCTGAGAGGGAAACCGAGGCCTGGTGAGGGAGGGGCACGAGCCGGGACCCCTTTTCATTGCCTTCTCCCACCTCCCCAGACACTGCTTGCCGCTGACCAGCCTGGGATTTATGGAGAGGCCCTCGGGGGGCAGCCCTGAGTACTGCCGCGCCCAGCATCTGCACCGTGCCCGCTGCTGAGGCCCCCGCGCCTCCGGCCTCACCATTGCCCTCGCCCGCTCATGGCCCCTGCTGCCTGGCCCGGGGCTGGCTCTGCGGCCTGAGCCCCCCGCCCCGCTCCAGGACTTGCTGTACCCCAATGGGGTAACGTGACGGAGGCCCCGTGTCACTGCACCCCGCTGTCCGCCTGCGGCCTCTGCCTGTCACCCCCACCCCACGGCGGCCCCATTGGTTCAGTTTCAAGTTCAAGTTCGTTCTGCCTTTAATCCTTGGGGTCTGGGGCCTTGGAGCAGTGTGGCCCTCTACCCATCCACCGATGCCGAGGGGGGTGTCCCCGGCGACAGGCGCAGTGCTGGCCACGGCTTCGGCAGCCGGATTCACTTTGGGCTTTTTAAAGTTTTCTTTGCTGAGTTTTTTGGTGGTGGTTATTTCTCCTTTTGCCCGCTAGTAATCCTCCAGCCCTGAGAGGCAGGAGCTTGGACTCGGCCCGTTTTACTTCTGGGGGCTCTTTTGTTCTTTCTGTGTTGTAAAGTGTTGGGTTTTCTTTTTTTAATCATCCACCCGTGATCCGGGCAGCAGCCTCCCCCCACCCAAGTATTTGCACAATATTTGTGCGGGGTCTGGGGGGCAGGTTTTTTTTTTTTTTTTTTTTTAAGCATTTTCTCTCTCTCGGACAAGCACAGGGATCTCGTGCCCCTCGGGTTCTGGGGGGTGGTGGGCCCTTCTGCGTTCACATCCCCAGCCCCGTCTGCGGGCAGCAGCCATGGCGCGGATGAACCGGCCGGCCCCCGTGGAGGTCAGCTATAAGAACATGCGCTTCCTCATCACGCACAACCCCACCAATGCCACCCTCAGCAGCTTCATCGAGGTGAGAATCTGGCACGCCTCATGGTGAGGCTGGGGGCCTTTGAGTGAGAAGAGAGCTCGGGATGACAGGTCCCCTGGGAGAGGCACACGAGAGTGCGTGTGGGGCTGGGGTGTGAGGGCTGCGGGGGGTCAGCGGGGTGGGCAGAGGGACCCGTGCCACATGAGCAGAGACAGGTGCGGAGGTAGGAGGTGAGACAGGTCTCGCTTCCTCAGGACGTCCCTGTGGCTGGTGCAGTCCTGAGCCCTTTGCTGGCCATCTGGCCTCTGTATAGAGGCTGAGCAGGAGGAGAAGAGGGTGGTGGTCCCCCCAGGAGAGGACCGGCTGCTTAGACAGCCTGGAGAAAGCAGAGTGGGGTCAGGGCATGAAGGCCAGCTTCACAGCCAGCCCAGGCTGGGGGAAGCCCATGGGCTCCGGGGGCTCCCGGGAACTCTTGGCACAGGAATCTGTGTGAGGAAGGGCTGGGCAGCACTCCGAGCCAGCCACAGGAGAGAGTGACCACTGTACCCCGAGAGCCAGCAGGCGAGCTGTCTGCTGCTCGTGGCCCCGGCAGACAGGACCAAATGTTTGCAGAGCCTGCCGTTCTCCACGGTGCTCCTGGAGGAGACTGGTCTCTGCAGTGCTCCTTGCTGTTTACAGAGCCTGTGACTGTGTGCTGGGCCTTTGTGACCTCAGACCTCCGGCTGTTCTCTCTGCAGCAATATATAAGCCCCTCTGAGTGCTCCTTATGGTTGAACAGGAACCCGGGCACAGGAGGACTTCAGCAACTGTGTAGACGCTAGACTATGGAGGGAGGCAGTGGGCACCCTGCCATTAGGAGGCCTGGACTCTAGGCATTGAGCTGGGGACCCTGTGGGGGAGGGCTGTCCCCCTGCATGGCCCATGATTGGGGTCAGGGCTCAGGGTGGGACCAGACTCAGGGCTCAGGGTGGGACCAGGCTCAGGGCTCAGGGTGGGAGCAGGCTCAGGGCTCAGTGTGTGACCAGGGTCAGGAGTCAGAGTGGGACCAGGGTCAGGGCTCAGAGTGTGAGCAGGCTCAGGGCTCAGGGTGGGATCAGGCCCAGGGCTCAGAGTGGGACAGGTGTCAGCACTGTCATGAGGTCCGGGCCCAGCCTGGTCTGGGTGGCAGCACCCTCGGCTGCAGGCCCAGAGGAATCTGCGGTGCCTCTTTTGCTCAGAGCTCTGCTCCGCCCCCTGCACGGCGCCTGTCTCACCCCGCCCCGCCCCGCCCCGCCCCGCCCCTTCCCCGCCNCCCCCGCCCCACCCCTGCTCCGCCCCCTGCTCCCCGCATTCTCAGAATAGCCCTGTGCTCTCCTCTCTGTGTCCAGTGCCCCCGTCGCATGATAAGCAAGGTCCAGCGGCTGATTCCTCACTGCTCCTAAAATAGCTGCTGGGAGCAGGTGGGGGTGGGTGCACGTGGACCCTATGCAGCCGAGCGCCCCCACCCCGGCGTATAAATATCCCTGTACTGGCTGTGAACTGCCTTGACCTTTCCCCGGGTAGCTTGAGGCTTCCTCCTGGGCGCCCTCTGGGCAGGTGCCCACCCTCCCCGCCCCGAGGTGCCCCTCTACTCAGACCCTGAAGGCCCCCATGCGGGGTCTGGCCCCGGGGTGGACCTGTCCCTGCAGTCCAGGCTGGGAGGGCTGCTCGGAGCAGGACTACACGGGGGCTCACGTGTGGGCTCTGGTGTCCTCGCCCTGCCTGGGGACCCGGGAGCTCGGTCTGGAAGTTGCTGGAGTGCTCTGGGGTCCTGAGCATCCAAGAGGAGGGAGGTCGTGCTGGAAGTTGGGCTGGAAGCTGTGTCTCCTCAGTGGTGACAGGGTGGGTGGGTCACCCTGCCTGCTGTGGGGCGAGCTCAGGGACACTCGCCCCCAGAAGCATCAGGAAGAGCTGTTCCATCCCCACAGGTCCCTGAGCTGGGGATTCACGCCGGGCCCCCAGCCTTTCTGTCCCGTAGAGGGCCGCGGGGGTCCCCGGCCAGCCCTGTCTCCCTCCTCCCTCCCTTCCAGGACCTGAAGAAGTACGGGGCCACCACCGTGGTGCGTGTGTGTGAGGTGACCTACGACAAGGCCCCGCTGGAGAAGGACGGCATCACAGTTGTGGTGAGGGCCGCGTGTGGTGGGGCGGAGGGTGGCCGGGCCTGGGCGGGGAGGCGGGCGTGTGTGGCCTTGCTGAGCGCCCGGTTGCCCCCGCTGTGTCTGTGAGCAGGCTGCATCTCTAGAGCGACGGCACGGCCCCTGGGCTCCTCTCCGTCTCCCTCGGCGTCTGGGGGCCTTGTTGCCAGGCAGCGGGTGCCTCCCCGGGGCGGGCTGGGTGCACCTGGCGGGTCCCTGGGGAGGCTCTCCGGAGGCCGCGGGAAGGGACCCCTGGGGCGGTTTCCTTGGTCCCTGGTAGTGGGGACCAACATCCAGGCAGCAGGCCCCGTGGGATGGGCCCCGTGGTTCCTGCCCTGTGGGGTGGCCCCCGAGCCAGGTGATGGTGACGAAGGTGGTGAGAGGGGCCGGAGTCTTGGGGCGGACAGGCCTGCCCCTTCCCTGCTGAGTGACCCGGGGTCCTCCCGTCTAGAGCGGGGTTGCCTGAAGGGCACCAAGTGAACGCTGTAAAGTAGCCCGGAGCACAGGGTTTTCCCACGCCTCCCCTGCGGAAGGAAGGGCTTTGGGTTAGACAAGCAGTTGCCAGGCAGACCCCTGTCCTCCAGGGGGCCTCCAGGGGTGCTGAATCTGAAGTCTGGGAACAGGATCAGATGCCCGGGTACCTGGCCTCGGGGGACACGTGGATGCACCCCTGGTGCCAAGCGGTGCTCATTCTGGGGTGGCCCTTTTGCCCCGCGTGAATGTGCTCCGTGGGAAGTGCGCTGTCTCCAGCCTTGGGCCCGGCCTGCTCTGTGCCGCTGTGCTGGGAGCTGGGGACACAGACAGGCCTATGTCAGCCACGTTCATGGACCAGGCCCCTTGGGTCTGTGGGCCCAGAGCGGCTCAGGCTGGGTGAGTCCAGAACCACAGCGTGGACTGACGAGAGGGGGAGTAGGGCTCCCGCAGCTGCCCCCGCTAAAGAACAGGGTGTTCTGGGAAGGTTTCCTGGAGGAGTCGATGGGGAGGAGCCTTGCAGGGGGGCGCTTTCTGGGGCCTGTGCCCCGACCGTCACCCTCGGGGGGCTCCCGATATCCTCCTTGCTTGTCAGAGTGCCCCTGCAGGCTGGCCTGGGCCCCGGCTCTCACCCCACCTGCAAGTTGGGGGTCCTCACATGCTGCTGCCTTCTGCAGGACTGGCCGTTTGATGACGGGGCACCCCCGCCCGGCAAAGTGGTGGAGGACTGGCTGAGCCTGCTGAAGAGCAAGTTCTGTGATGACCCTGGCAGCTGCGTGGCTGTGCACTGCGTGGCCGGCCTGGGGCGGTGAGCCGGTGGGGCAGGGCAGCTGGCTTGAACTTGGGGACCTCTTGGCCTGGCTTGCCGTTGGGTGTGGGTGCTGAGCCCACATCACGCGACTTCCTTCTGGGGGTTGGGAGGCGGAAGTCCTTCCCAAAGTCTGACCCTGCTCCACACTGCTGTTGCTGGGACTTTGTGCGGGAAGGAGCTGACAGCCCTGCCCCTCCCCAGACACAAAGACCCCACACCTGCCAGCTAGTCAAGGGAACCGTGAACGTGATTTGTAACTGAGAGTCAAGCTCTCATCCATGGGCAGACCTGAGCCCAGCACTTTGCTCTCTCTCCTTCAGCCCTCCCACCTACACGTTTATACGTGAGGAGCCTGAGGCACAGAGGTGGCCCTGCCCACCTGGGGCCACACAGCAGGCGCAGGCGGAGCCACCTCCATGGGGTGGGAGCGCCACTGGGGAAGCCTGGGCCGCCCCAGGCCCCGAGGGGGAAGGCGTCGGGAAGGGCGTGGGTGCCTGGGCCTGGGTGACGACCTGGCTCTGCCGTCCGCCCAGGGCTCCAGTCCTCGTGGCGCTGGCCCTCATTGAGAGCGGGATGAAGTATGAGGACGCCATCCAGTTCATCCGACAGTGAGTGGCTGGTGGGGAGGGCGCTGGTGGGTGCTCAGGGTCTGGGTACAGGGGGACCTATCCCTCCCTCCCTCCCCCGCAGGGGCCCAGGCCCCGCCAGGAGGCACTCCTGACCCCTGGCCCCGTGCCGTCCCCAGTTCAGTGCAGCCTTCTGTGGTACCAGCGCACCCCTCAGGCTGCCGAGCCCCGACTGAGGACAGGTCTCTGTGTGTGGTCTGCTCCCCAGACTGGGAGCAGAGGGTGAGGAGAGGCTACACGGAGTGCCTGGCTGGTCCCCTCTCTGGGGACCATGGGTCCTTCAGCCTGGGGTGCATCAGTCTGCACAGGCCCTGCAGTGCTGAGTAACAGGCTGCCCAAGCCCATCTCTGACACAGGGAGCTGGGGCAGACACCTCTTTAAGCCTCCAGCACTCCTGACGCGGGGTGTCACTCCCCTCAGCTCTTGGGAGAGGAGGAACCCCCAGAAGCCATCCAACCCAGCCCAGCAGTGAAAGGAGCCCCCCAGTGCCGCCTGCCCCACCTGCCCCAACACCCCCCGGGACAGCTGACACCCCAGGATCTTTCAGGACTGCCCTTCCGAAGCCCTGGCCCCTGGGCCCTCTGCGCCCCATTCTCAGCCCCCATGGAGTTCTCCCAGCCTCCTCTCCTTGGGGGGAGGGGCTCCTGTCTGCCATGGCCCCTGGGAAAGGAGCCCCAGCGGAGCAGGGTCCCGGGATGGCAGCAGGGACAGTGGGGTGGGCACAGAGGACCAGAGCCAGCCCCCAGCCTGCCCACTGTGAGTGTGTGTGTGTGTGTGTGTGTGTGAGACACGTGCACAATCCGTGACTGGGTGTCTTCTTGTGCTGCTCCCCCGACGACAATTCCCAGGGCACAGCCATCTCTTTCTTCCAGAGGCAGGCTTGTTTACCAGTCAGGCAGCCAGCCCTGCGTGTGCCCGCAGGAGCTCTGGCCTCCCCGGGACCCTGGCACGCGTGCACACACACCAGACACACGGTTTCTCTCCATGAGCCTGTGTGCAGGTCTGTGCCTTGGCAGAGATCTGAGGCGGCCCCAGGGTAAGGGCCGGGCCTTCACCATCACCTCTGCCCCATGCACCTTGCTGAGCCCGCGGTTCCCTAGTTCCAGTCCAAGGCCTGTGACTGGGGGCTAGGCCCAACCTGGTGACTCAGAGCAGCGCAGGCTTGCTCCTCCCCGGCCCACACATCATTGACCAGAGCCAGTCCATGGCCACGTCCGAGGTCACTGGTGGTGGGGACAGGCGACCTCTGGAAGTGCCTGGTGGGCAATGCTAGGTACCCCCACACGCAGGGACCTGAGGGCCACCTCCCACCTCCTCTCCTCTCCCTCCCAGCCAGCTGGCATGCCAGACTCCATCCCCGCGGGCTCTGCTTTCAGGGGGTGGTACCCAGGTAAACACGCGGGCCTTGGAGGGTGGGGACCTTGGGGCTGGGGAGGTGAGGTGGTCAGCCTGGAGGAGCGATAGCCAGGTGACCTGAAGGTTAGCAGCGGTGGCTGCAGTGACTGTGATTCTGACGGAAGGAACAGCCCGGGCAAAGGCCCAGAGGTGGGAAGGCTCTGTGGGTCACGGGGACCCACTCCAGCCCCTCTCGCATCTGGGGCCTGCAGCTCTGGGGCAGGGCGGGTGGCTGAGCCTGGGTCCTACCTGACCCCCCACCCTGGTCCCGTCTGCCCAGGAAGCGGCGCGGAGCCATCAACAGCAAACAGCTCACCTACCTGGAAAAATACCGGCCGAAGCAGAGACTGCGGTTCAAGGACCCCCACGCGCACAAGACCAAGTGCTGTATCATGTAGCTCAGGACCTGGGCGCCCGGCCGCGGGCTCAGCAGGGCTCCCGCCATGGGCCCCCTCTGCCCTTTGCTCCCAGCCCCCCCGGGCACACCCGCCACCAGCCGTCCAGCCCGCCTCCCGCACCCCTCGCGGGTGTTTTCTGTCTCTGCTCCCTCCCTTTCTGTCCACGCCAGGTGTGTGTGTGTGTGTGTGTGTGTGTGTGTGTGCGTGCATGCACACGTGTGCATGCGTGCGCACCGCTGTCTGGTCCAGCCTTCCTTTTGTCTCTGCCCGCGTGTCTGTCTCTCTGTGCCCTCAGCCCTCACTGTCCCTCTGAGGCTTAATCTCCCCAATCCCCCCGCCCTATGTCCCTGGCTGTCCTGTTAATGCCCTGCCCATACCGCCCCAGGCAGCTCTCCTTCCTGGCCTGTTTGTTTGGGGGCTGGTGTATTTTTTAACCACTGGGCCCAGCCCCTCATCTGCGGCCCCTCACCCTGACCTGTTCTTGGCACCTTAAATTATTGGGTCTGGGGCAGTCAGGTGTCCTGGACACTCGAAGGCAATAAAACCAGACCCTGTGGCTGTGTGTGCCTGGCAAACGGGGCTTGGGTGGCCTTGCGGGGGCTGGCAGCACCCAGGGATGCTGCGGGGCGCGTTCCCTCCTGCTGGCTGTGCTCGGCCACCCCCTGGCGTCCACGCTGAGTCCCTGCACTCCCTGGCTCAAGGTGGGGCCGTCCCAGATTGAACAGAGCAGGGGCTGAGGCCTGAGTGGGCTCTGCCCAGTTGCCCTGTTGCTGTGTTGGGGGCCGGGTCACCGGCGTTGCCCCCATGAAGGACAGGATGGGTCACTTGGTAATTCTTCTGGGCCATGTGTCTGGCGGGGTGGCTTCCCTGTCCTGCCCCCCACTAAGTGTCCTCACTTCAGTCCTAGAAGCCCAGAGAAGGGAGAGGGTGATGATGCCCACTGGGCTTGGGGTGGAGGGACATGCCGACTCCTCACCTCGGGGAGGGGAGGGGAAGCTGGAGGGGTGGAGGGTGACCCCGGGGTTCCTGGGGTGAAAGGTCAGAGTGTGTTGGGGGCTGGGCCTGCTGGAGGGCACGGATGTTGCCCTGCTCCGTGAGCAGCTCTCTGCTCTTGCAGAGCTGGGGGCCAGCCCCTCCCTGGGTCAGGTTGGCTGCGCCTTCCCCGGGGATGGTGGCCCCCCATCCAGGACTCAGGGTCCTGTCTCCCGCCCCTGGCCTGCTGTGGCCAGCCTGGCAGTCAGCTGTTGCTGCTGGTTAGTGGGGCACCTCTTGTGTGCCCGAGTCTAGAGCCTTCCACCCTGCTGGTAAGGCCTGAGCTCCCTCAACTTCAGGCCTCAGCTGTCTCGGTTCCCCCGGGGGTTTATCCAGTCACCATTGGCTGCAGAAGCATCTGGGGCCCAGGCCTACCCAGCCCCAGGCTTTTCCTAAGACCGGACTTCCCAGGTGCAGGATGAACTGGGGTGAGGCGGGAGGACGTGCAGGAGGCCCCACTGCCCACTGCCCACTGGGGGGAACCAGGGAAGCCTCCTTTTAGGGGAGGTGGCACCCCCCGAGCTGGGCTCAGGGAACCCTCGATGGGGGCACCCACAGGGGCCCGTGGATAAAATGGAGAGCTGTGAAAAGCCAAACCCACCCAGAGCCCCTCCTCAAGTGGCGCCATTCAGAGACGCACAGATGGGTGGGCAGGGGCCCCAGCTCTGCCTAGGGTCTTTTACTCCTCTCCCCGGTCATATTGAACAACACCAGTGAGTCTGCAGTTGCTGTATTTTTTTCAACCCACCATCCAAGTTGTGGGGCCTCCTGGGTGCAACCCCAGGCCTGTCCCGAGGGGCTCACAGTCTATGGGGAATGGTGGGATAGCCTGACGAGGGGTAGGGGCCCTTGTTTGGCAGGCCCTCGAGGGCCGGGTCACCTGGAGGTCCCAAGGTGGGGGATGTGGGGAGAGCTGTCTGGGTAGAAGCTCTGCCTGGGCCAAGTGGGGAGGGCCTGGGAGGGCACATGGCGGGAAAGGCAGGGGGTAGGCTGGGCGGGGCTGGGCCTCCTGCTGGAGAGCAGCCAGCTGGGGGAGGCCCTAGGGAGGATTCCAGCAAGGAGGCCCTTTCAGGCAAGGGAAGGGCCCACCCCCACCATTGCACAAGTGGGAAAACCAAGGCTGGGAGGGGAAAGACCTGCCAAAGTTCAGGTGGGTCTTCAGGAGCTCCCTCGGAGTCCGGGGACCTCTTCTGGACTCAACCTTCCAAGGGGTCTTCGAGGAAGGTTTTACTACCCATTTTACAGATAGGACAGCTGAGGCTCAGAGTGTTGAGACCCTCGTGCCTCAGTCATTCAAGGTGGGCCAAGCCCACCTGGAAGATCTGACTGAGCCAGGTCGGTTCTGCTGCCAACCCCAGGTGCCAGCCCTGACAGGGCTCAGGAGGCTAGAGACGGGGGTGGAGGGTGACTTCGAGTCCCCTGGGCAGAGGGAGACCAGCCAAGGGACCTCTTCCCCATCATCAGCCTCCCAGTGACCAGCTCTAAGCCGGAGACAGACTGAAGCCTGCGGGGGCGCCATGGTGAGCGACTCCACTCAGCCGTGAGCCCCAAGGGCCATGGATGCCTTGGGAGTGCCCACTCAGCACCCAGGACATCGGCGGGCCGTGGTTTGGGCTCTGTCACTGGGAAGCCACCTGGTGGCCACAAGTGGGAGTCCCTGCCCAGAGTTCACAGTTTGTCTCTGGGGGACACACGGTCCGGGCCCACCCCCTGGCCTGCCAGTGTCGCCGGGGGGCCCATGGGATGGTGGGCAGGGAGCGCAGAGGTGTGACACTTCTTTGTTGAATCTAGATCTTTCTTTCAAATGGAAAAATGTCATGCAGCCAAGCTCTGTGCAGACAGGGCAGGGCTGCGCGGTGCGGGGGGCATGGGGGAGGAGGACGGAGGGGGGATGACAGCTGGAGGTCACCACGGTCTGGCTGCCATCTTCTGAAGGAAGGAGGCCTGCCTGCTGGCGAAGTCTCGGACGCTGGGGTCAGGGCTCTTTTTGAGATCCTCAAAAGCTCCAGGAAAGGAGGGACGAATCAGAGGTACCCTCCACGCCCCGTCTGCCCACAGCCCTGGTGGAGTAGCACCCTCCTTCCCACATGGGGTGGGGGCAGTTGGGCACCCAGACCCTGCCGCCTCGGCCTTCCAGGCCTGGGGGCTCCCCTTCCCTACCCTGCCCGCTGTGTTTGGGGGCCCATGCTCCCTGCTGACGCAGATGGGGCTGGATGGAGTAAGGATGTTCCCTTACTGCAGAACAGCAGCTTTGTGTCCACGTCACTGACCATCTGGGACACAGCCCGGGGGTGGTAGCAGATGGTATAACCTGCGTGGCAGACGAGGAGCATGCCGGCCAGTGGGAGGGGGCTCCTGAACCTCTCCTCCCTTCCCTCTCTCCCTCTCCCCCTCCCTGGCATAGGGAAGGAGTTCTCCTGTGTGAGGGACTGCTGGAAAGACAGGGCCAGAACACAGAAGGGCCTGGTCCAAAGAACTGAACACCCGAGACCCCCTCACTCGCCCCTCTCCTCGCTTGCCAGCAGAACCCACGTTCCAGCCGCAGTGGAGGAACGGGCAAGGGTGAGGGTCAGAGTGCTCAGGCAGGGCAGGCCCCCGCCTCGCTCACCTATGAAGAATGCCGCCCAGGTCTTGATGCGGTGGTGGCGGCTGTGCAGGTAGCTGAGGGCCTGCGCCAAGTGGATGCCGAACTCCTCCTGGCTGTGGCTCATCTGGGGAGCACGTCTCTGTCACTCGCTGGGGCCAGAGTGGGCCGGCCCCAGGGACCTGGCTGCCAGCCTCCCGTCCCCTCCCCGCTGCGGGCCCTCACCAGGCAGCTCCAGAGGAAGTGGCGGGCGCTGAGGCCCTTCTCCCAGGCCAGCGTACAGAAGAGGGTGTGCTGCGGCCGCCAGTGGAGCAGCACAGAGCAGCGGTAGAAGGCAAACTTGGCCTGCTGCGGGACGGCAGGGAGGGCCGGGCGTGGGCGGCGGTTCCGAGGAAGCTGCCTGGGCTCCCTGGCTCCTTCCTGCTGCCTTCAGGCTGCACTCTGAGCCCACCCGCCTCCCTGGCCAGCACCACGGCCCCTTGGACTGAAGGCAGTGTTTAGTCCCCATCCGCTTGGAAACTGGCTACTTGTTTATCCCCCCAGTGGCCGGGAGCTGCAGGAAGGCTGAGCAGGTCTTAATGGCCTGGGGTGGGGCACTGGCTGGCACACGTAGGGCTCAGCCCATATTTCAAGTTCAGTGAACCACCTGTGCCTGAGGACATGCCCGGTGCTGGAGACGCAGCAGTGAGCAGGACAGACAGTGTCCTGACCACAGATGCACAGCCACATGTGGGCACGTGTGTGAGTGCACGTGTGTGCACACGGGGAGGAGCAGGAGCCCAGTGGGGGCTGGCTCCGTGGCCCAGGGGCTGTCCCTGGCTCTCAGCAGCCCCCGCCCACCGTGGGGCCCCAGCCCCGCCGGCAAAGGCCGGGCGCAGGCACTGACCGTAACGATGGCGGGGCAGTGGTCCTTCAGGTGCAGAAGCAGGGGCACCATGGCCTGCTGCACCTCGGTTCGCAGGCCGCCCAGCTGCTGGCCTGCCACCGATGCCACCAGGTCCCCGAACAGTGCCATGGCTGCTGCCCGGACCTCGTCCCGTTCCTGCAAGGCAGAGGCTCGGAGCCCAGCCAGACCCACCTTGGGACCCTCCACTCCGGTGGGACGTGGGGCCTGGTATCCTCAGCAGAACCCCTTCATTGGGGCTCCAGGAACAGACCTCAGCCACCCCCCTCGGGCAGGGCTCTAGGGCAGGGATGAGCTTCCCCCTCAGACAGGGCTCTGGGGCAGGACCAGGCCTCCCCCTTCAGACGGGGCTCTGGGCAGGGCTGCGCCTCCCCCCTCAGACAGGGATCTGGGCAGGACTCGGCCTCCCCACCTCAGACAGGGATCTGGGCAGGGCTGCGCCTCCTGGGGCAGGGATGTGCCTCTCCCCTCAGACAGGGCTCTGGGGCAGGACTCGGCCTCCCCCCTCAGACAGGGCTGTGGGGCAGGACTCAGCCTTCCCCTCAGACGGGGCTCTGGGGCAGGACTCGGCCTCCCCATTCAGACAGGACTCTGGGGCAGGACTCCGCCTCCCCCCTCAGACAGGGATCTGGGGCATGACTCGGCCTCCCCCCTCAGACAGGGCTCTGGGGCAGGACTCGGCCCCCCGCCTCAGACAGGGATCTGGGCAGAACTTGGCCTCCCCCTTGGACAGGGCTGTGGGGCATGACTCGGCCTTCCCCCTCAGACGGGGCTCTGGGGCAGGACTTGGCCTCCCCGCCTCAGACGGGGCTCTGGGGCAGGACTCTGCCTCCCCCCTCAGACAGGGATCTGGGCAGGGATGCGCCTCTCCCCTCAGACAGGGCTCTGGGGCAGGACTCGGCCCCCCGCCTCAGACAGGGATCTGGGCAGAACTTGGCCTCCCCCTTGGACAGGGCTGTGGGGCATGACTCGGCCTTCCCCCTCAGACGGGGCTCTGGGGCAGGACTTGGCCTCCCCGCCTCAGACGGGGCTCTGGGGCAGGACTCTGCCTCCCCCCTCAGACAGGGATCTGGGCAGGGATGCGCCTCCCCCTCAGACGGGGCTCTGGGGCAGGGATGTGCCTCCCCCTCACACACCTCTCGGGGCAGGGCTGTGCTTCCCAGCTCTACCGGCTCCTGGGGAGGGTCACAGGCCATCCTCAGGGACCTACACTCATTCCTCTCATGCCTACAGTGGCATCCTGATAACCCAAGTGTCACTTGGATGCTGACTCGGGAGGGCGGCCTTATCCCTCTGAGTTGCCCTGAAGGAGAATCTGTAATCCACAGGGGCTGATGAGTCAGGAGGGTGAAGACATGTGGGGCTGAGATGAAGGTGTGGCGTTCAGCTGAAGGTGCAGGGCGAGTGCCAGCAGCAGCCCCTGGCCATCCCACCTGTGCTGCGCACGCCACGCACCTGGGGAGCTGCCCTGCCCCGCCACCTCCCTGCCCCAGTGGGACAGTGGCCCTGGAGGAAGGGAGTCGGGGGAGGCGCTGGAGGGGCATGAGATGGGGTGCCTGCCCCTCCCGGGCACACTCACATCATCGAAGAAGGAGCGGGCATTGATGGCAATGCCGAGGCCCTGGGCCTCCATGCTGTGTGTGCCCAGGCGGTGCAGCACGTCCGACACGGTGCCCATGACACTCACCAGCACCTGCCCGCTGCTCTGGAAGAAGCCCTTGAGGAAGGGCGGCAGCTGTCCACGGAGCAGGCTTCCCTGTCGGGGGATAGGGGGTTGGTGGGACGCGCGTTCTGGGGCTGGCTCCCTCTGAGGCCCCTTCCCAGACCCCCATCCATGCCTGGGCATCCACGCTGTACCCACCCTGCTCCATCTCACCCTGGCTCTGCTGTCCAGGGAGACGTGCTCCTAGCCCTGGTCTGTCCCCTGGGAGTTGTGGACAGACGGGACAGGCTTCCCCTCTCTGAGACCCTGGGGTCCTCCTGGGGTCAGGGGAGCGATAACCCATGTCAGTCAGCTGCCAGGTCCTTCCTGTCTGTCCCTTTTCTGGCCAGAGGGTTCCCCACGAAGTACTGGAGACCAACTTTCCCTTCCTCTGCCCTACCCTGCCTTTGCCCCCATTCCTGGCTTCCCCAGGGAACAGAGGGGTCTTGGGGGCCAGACAAGGCAAATTTGGTTGGGTGGGCACCGCTGAAGTCCCTGGCATCTCATGTCGCAGGGAAGTGGGTACACCAGTGGTGACCCCAGACCTAAGTGGCAATGACCATTTCCCAGTTTTACATTACTTTAAAAAGGAAAAGCTAAGTTCCTTTTCCTCAAGTTCATTCTGCTCCTCTCGGGTGCAGTGTGAACTGTCTGGATGAACTGTCAGGAAGTGACATGTCAGCAAATGAACAGTTTCTACCGTCAAGACCTTATCAGGGACTCCTTGTGCAATCTAGGCTGGTTTTGCAACTTTCAAACAAGTTTTCGGCAGCTTCATTGGGTTCCTAAACTCTGTTTGGTTCTACAATATTAGATTTGTTTTCAGCCAGTGAGTCATTTAACAGCACAAACACTCTCTGAGCACCACTTGGGTGCTGGGACGCAGGCCTGACCACAGACTGGAATAGCAGAGCAGATTTCTAACGGAAGGACACAAAGGCCCTGTGCGCCCGGCCGCTCTACGGGGCGTCTGTCACCACTCCCTGCACCCGCTTACCTTCTCCGGGTGGAAAAGGATGTTCCCTAGGCCCTGTAGGCTCAGCACGCGGATCTCGGGGCTGGGGTCCCTGAGGCTTCGCACCAGCACGGACAGGGCGGCCTCTTTGGGGAGCACCTCCAGCAGGGCGGGGCTGTAGAGGAACTGGGGGTCCCCGGGCAGGCGGGTCAGGCCTGGCAGCCTCTCGTAGGGGGCCTGCGTCTGTGGGAGCCGGGCTCTAGGACCAAGGCTGGGGCTCAGGGAGGGTGGCTGACCTGCCCCTCTCCGGGGATCTTGGTTAATGAGTGTTTAAACCCAACGCCAAGCTGCTTCAATCCTTCAGTGTATGGCTGGGGAAACGGGCCCAGAGGGGGAAAGGGCCTTGTCTGAGGTCACAGAGCGAAGCTGGGAACAACATACTCAATACAGCCTGGCTCATGGGGCACCTGGAGACCCAGCCCCATGGAAGGAGAGCCAGATGTTACTACAGGGATGGTGTGTGGAGTCGCACCAGGCTTTGTCCATTATGGAAACGACAAAGGCCCCCACCCTGTCTGGCCATGGCCCAGCTCTCAGCCCCAGGGCCCGGTATACCCAGTGCCTGTCTGGTTCCAGCCATTGCCCTTTCAGCTTCACTGTTCCGGGGGTGGGACCCCAAGACATCAGGACCGGGGGAGTAAAAAGATGGTCCCCCAGGATGCAGGTGGAGAGGGGCCTAAACCAGGAGCCCCCGACTGTGGGCCCCGAGGAGCTGGGAGTGGGAAGGTGGGGTGCGAGGAATCTGTTGGTCGAGGGAGGTCCTGGCAGGTTCAGCTGGAGACAGGGTGCAGGCTGTCCCTGAGGGGCTCCCCCAGGCCCCCACCTCCGTGAAGATGATGATGGCTGCCTTCCTCTCCCGCTCCTCCCGGCTCTGCAGGTTGGGCAGCAGCTGGAAGGTCAGCGCCTTGATCTGACTGCACTGGTTCTGCACCATGGCCCTGGGCACAGGGTGAAGGGCAGGCCGGGCTCAAGCCCCCACCCTGTCTGGCCATGGCCCAGCTCTCAGCCCCAGGGCCCGGTATACCCAGTGCCTGTCTGGTTCCAGCCATTGCCCTTTCAGCTTCACTGTTCCGGGGGTGGGACCCCAAGACATCAGGACCGGGGGAGTAAAAAGATGGTCCCCCAGGATGCAGGTGGAGAGGGGCCTAAACCAGGAGCCCCCGACTGTGGGCCCCGAGGAGCTGGGAGTGGGAAGGTGGGGTGCGAGGAATCTGTTGGTCGAGGGAGGTCCTGGCAGGTTCAGCTGGAGACAGGGTGCAGGCTGTCCCTGAGGGGCTCCCCCAGGCCCCCACCTCCGTGAAGATGATGATGGCTGCCTTCCTCTCCCGCTCCTCCCGGCTCTGCAGGTTGGGCAGCAGCTGGAAGGTCAGCGCCTTGATCTGACTGCACTGGTTCTGCACCATGGCCCTGGGCACAGGGTGAAGGGCAGGCCGGGCTCACGGGCACAGCCCGCATCCACCCTCCTGCCACCACCCAACCCGGGGGCCCGGCGGCCAGAAGTGTTGCTGAGCGGAGTGGGCACGCCTCTGTCTGACCTTCTCCTGCTCCTTCTGCACCCACTGGCCACCCACTGGCTGCCAGACGTGGGCCAAGTGTGGGATGGACAGGGCAGTGGGCCTGGCCCTGGTCCCCTAGGAGCCTCCTGCCAAGGTGAGGGCTAGGCGTCGGGCAAGAGGGCTGCCTTCTAGGCTCCCAGGGTGTGCCAGTGAGCCCGCACTGTCCGTACCCTGGCGCCCAGTGTGCACGTGCGTGAGTTCTTGGGGCTGTGTTCACGGCAGGTCCTGGGGGTCGCTGCAGTCTGTAGCTCAGCCTCCTGGGCAGGGATGACCCAGGATGGGCCCCTTCCCCTGGCCCCACCCCGTCCCTACCTGGCAAGGAGGCCCACGCCTTGTGGGTAGGTGTGGATGGTGGCAAAGAGGTCCCAGGCGCNCTTGGGGCTGTGTTCACGGCAGGTCCTGGGGGTCGCTGCAGTCTGTAGCTCAGCCTCCTGGGCAGGGATGACCCAGGATGGGCCCCTTCCCCTGGCCCCACCCCGTCCCTACCTGGCAAGGAGGCCCACGCCTTGTGGGTAGGTGTGGATGGTGGCAAAGAGGTCCCAGGCGCCCTGCAGCTCCATGTGGGCGAAGTCCTGCCAGTGTCTGGTGGTGGACAGCAGGCTCTTCAGCGCCTCCAGCGACATGCTGCTGGGGAGCAGAGGGGTCACTGGGCAGCCTCGGCCCTGGGGAGAGTGTCCCCCTGCCCTGGGTGGAGAGGTGTCTCCTGGCTTCCGTCTCTGCTCTGGGCCTGGCACCACCAAGCCTCCCTGGGGCAGCTTGCTCCCACCCTCCTTCAGCAGAAATGTTGGGGTGTAGGGTGGGCAGGGGCTGTCCTGGGAGAGGGGTGGTTCCAGGGGGAAGTTCCAGATAGGTTAGGTGCGTGGTCAGTGGGAGATGCCTGCAGCTGGGTTTTTAGGGCTGAGGCTGAGAGGACAGGGCTCAGGGCTCTTGAGAGGACAGGGCTGGAGAAAGAAGTAGAGATACTAGGGGACAAGTGGCTCCCCAAATTGCAGGTTGGAGGGGTTCTGACTGAGCCTTGACAGACTGTGCTATTTGAATGTGGGGCTGAGAATGCAGGGGGAGTGGACGGGGTGGGAGGGCAGCTGGGGGTGTGGCATTACGGGAGCCCAGAGAGTGCCGGGACACTGAAGATGTGGGAAACCGGGTTCTGCTGGCACTGTGCTTGTGTGGGCTCAAGACAGTGTGCCAGACTGCAGCAGGGTGAGACCGCGTGCAGGTCAGGACCTGTGCTGCCCGGGGCCCCTGTCTTGTGCACTCAGCCTGGCCAGGGCCCGCAGAAGCAGAGTCTAGCCAGGCTCTGGGCTCCATGCCTGCGTGGTGCTGTCGAGCCACAGGCCTAGGGCTGCCCCAGGCCCTGCAGGGTTGAGGGCCTGGGAATAGCTCTGTGGTCTGTCTCCCTGCCCAGACCCCCCGCACCTGGTGGCTTCCCCTGGACCTGTGAGCGGCCCCTGGAGCGAGGCTGTCAGCTCTGACCAGGCGCCACTCCGATCAGATTCGCAAAACCCGACATGAAGGGATGAAATGCCACTCCGTGAGTCCCCGGTGCGCCCACACAAATGTCAGCGGGGCTGTCCTCTCGCCCCAAGCCGTGCCACCAAGAAGAGGCTGCGTTTTCCAGGTCATTGGTCTCAAGCCGGAGTGACGATGGCTTTGGGAGAAGGGGGCTCCGGGCGCAGTGGCATTTTGTTTGCTCTGTGAGGACTCTTGGGATCTTCTGGTCCCAGGGCACCATGGGGTCACTGTGTCCCCACAGCCGCACCAGGGCGTCCGGCTGGTGGGGCGTCCTTGGGGCTTCCTTGCTGATTCTCAGGGTGAATGACCTCCCTTGTGGGGCCCTAAAGACCATGACCCCCAGCCCAGGACCCCTGGCCTTGCACCAGGACCTGTGTCACCTGAAACCCACGCAGCCCCGTGACCAACAGACGGCAGAGCCCCTGGGGTCCAAGGCCAGCTGTGCAGGACTTCCCTCCCTGCCTCCTTCAGCCCCGGGGGGCAGGGCAGAGGGCCCTGAAGATGAGGTGGGGGCTGGAGGGCAGGGTGCAGAGGTGGGGAGCCTACGGGGTCCACCCGGAGCTGGGGCTTCCTGTGTGTCAGTGCCCCGGGACGCATCCCCAGGCCAATGAGGGACTGGGGTGGGGCCTTTCCTCTCCACCCGGAGCCCCCCTGCCAGACACGAGCCTCTGGAGGCAGTGTAGGGTCTCCTCATGTTTCTACATCTCTCCAGTGCCGACCAGGTCCTGTCACTCCCTTGGCGTGGAGCCCCCGTGGCTCCCCCCGCTTCAGGGTCCCCTCCTTCCTGTCCCTTCCACTTTGGGGTCCCTCTGCCTGGAAGGCTGTCTGCCCTTCCTTCCCTACACAGTGACCTCTAACCGTCTTTCTGGTCTGTGCTCAGAGCTGGTCCTCAGGGACCCACAGGCAGGGGCGCCCCTGTGTCTTTCCCTGCGAGGCTCTGCCTCTCCTTGGGGCCCTCTCCAGGCATCGTCACCGGGCCGTCACCGGACCCTGTCTGCATTTCCACGGGGCTGAGCTCCTGAGCGCATGGATGCCTCTCTGCTGACAGCATGCTCAGGGACACAGCACGCGCCGTCTGTATTCATTAGTAAGAGTGGGGCCCCCGGTACACTTAGCAAATATCGACTGAATGATCCATGGTCTGTTAATCCTTTCCTCTTTTCCACCTCAGAGCGGGAGGGCGGCCAAGGCTGAGGGCAGGGAAGGAGGCGGGTCCGAGCAGGACTGTGGGGACTCCAGGCTGGGGCATAGCACCTCCCCATCCATCTCTCCCTGCTCAGGGATCCCAGCTCACTCCCTGTGACATCACAACTCACCATGAGTCTGAGGAATCAGGGGGCCCCTAGGGCCCGAGACCACGGCATCCCAACTAGACAAATCCAAGAGAAGATGGGTGGGCTGGGGTCCTGACTTCCAACCCTCAACTGAGGCCCAGAGTGTCGGCCGCTTGCCCAGCGTCGCCCTAGCATAGAGACTGCCCAGTCCTCTGCTGCTCCTGACCCTCCCAACACCTAGCGAGGGACCAGCCCCTCCCACAGAAGAAGAAACCAAGGCCGTGAGACGAGCGACCAGCTCGGAGCACTCACAGCAGGGTTAGAAGGAGATCTTAGATCTCAGATCCAGGTGGCATACAGCATGTCATTATTCATTGCTAATTTGTTACTTGTCAACTGCTAAAACCTAGGACTGAGAATACAGTTTTAAATAAAAGAGCTTTAAGTTAAACTTAAAGCTTTAAGTTGAAAAGAAGACTAATCAAGAGGTAAGAAACAAAAGGAAGCACCCTGTGCCACAGTGAGAGATGACTCAACAGTAACTTTATGTACTCTCAAGAGAGTCCCTTGGACTGCAAGGAGAGCAAACCAGTTAATTCTAAAGGAATTCAGTCCTGAATATTCATTGGAAGGACTGATGCTGAAGCTGAAGCTCCAATACTCTGGCCACCTGATGCGAAGGACTGACTCATTGGGAAAGACCCTGATGCTGGGAAAGATTGAAGGCAAGAGGAGAAGGGGATGATGAGGATGAGATGGTTGGATGGCATCACTGACTTGATGAACATGAGTTTGAGCAAGCTCTGGGAGTTGGTGATGGATGGGGAAGCCTGGCCTGCTGTACTCCATGGAGTCGCAAAGGGCTGGACACGTCTGAGCAACTGAACTGAACTGAACTTTATTTACGAGCTTCCTGGCAGCCAGGCAAAAAGGGAAATATGTTGGCCTATACCTCTAAGTGGTTGATGGGCGTGTCTTTGGAATGAGGAGAAATGAGATGCTCCATTAGAGTTAAAGAGACTCAGCCCATAATGGATGAAACAAGAGGGATGAGAAGTCCTTCGCAGGGCAGGATGGACAACGACTTGGAAAGGAGCTGGCTGAGAACTGACCAAAGCAGAAAACGTCTCTACATGAAAGGGGTTCTGTTCATCAGAGATGCACAGGAAGGGGAGGGTCCCACAGTCAGGGCTGGGATGGGTGCTTGTGCCCTGGCAGGAAGTGGAGCCAAACCCTCACTTGTTGGCCCCAGGGGCCAGCCCAGCTCAGCAGGATGCCAGGAATCTCAGAGGCCCAGGACTAGCCTGACTCTGCCTTGAGTCTTGCATGGTTGTAACAGGCATGGCTGCAACCCTTCCCCCTCCATGCTCTCAGGGGCAACCACAGGACAGTGGGCCTCTCAACAGCTGCACCCAGATTCCTCCTGGGCACCCGACTCCCTCGATCCTCTGCATCCTCCGGGCGCCAGACTTGGGACTGCAGTGCTCCGCCTACACTCTGAGGCCTCTCCCGCCCTCTGAGGCCTGGGAGCACCTGCAGACCTCTTCACTGTCCTTGATGGCTGACCAGCATCGCTGCTGACTGGCCTGACCCACTCTCGGGTCCCATCCTAGCTCCAGGGTGGGTGTGGACCCAGACCTGCTTAGTACGAGCCCCACCTGCCCCTGTGGCCAAGGCGACTGGTCCAGGGGTGAGTGTGTGAGCTAAGCTGGGCCCATCAGGGCTGAGGGACTGAGCCCAGGGTGCTGGTCTGTTCTGTGGTTGCTGGGCCCCCACCCTTCTCTTTGGAAGAATCGGTCCAGAGAGAAGCCAAGACCCGAGAGGTGGAGGGGGCGGGCTGATGGTGCTGGAGCATCTTGGTACAGCTGGGTCTGAGCAGAAGGCCCCCAGCCCCCCAGTGAGATGACAGACACCCTTGCTCTCTGGGGGAGAGGCCTGCATGAGACAGACAGATGTCACTGCTCCCCAGAGCCTCCATCATACGGGGCACAGATAACAGCTGTAGATGGGAGAATATAACAGTGCGGAGCAGGACCCCTGTTGTACAGAAGGCGGCTGGGAGCCACAGGAGGTGAGGCTGTCTGGAAGAAGGTCCCAGGAAGAGGGCACAGCAAGTGCAAAGGCCCTGAGGCAGGAGCGTGGGGGCGAGGAATGGCAGGAAGACTCTGAGGCTGGAGCAGAGGGTGCATGCAGAGGATGAGGGTGTGTGGCAGGAAATGAGGTTCTGGAGGTGATGGGAAGCCAGATGCAGGGCCACTGGACCGCTGGAAGGATTCGGCCCTTCTCGGAGTTAAAAGAAGGGGAAGAGGAAGGGAGGGTTCCAAGCACAGGTGAGGCCTGATCTGACTTGGGGTGGAGGGCAGCAAGGGGGGGGCAGGGGAGAAACAGGTGGAGGCTGGCCCCATGGGGGCAGGGGAGGGAAGCTGATGGATGGAGGTGGTTCATCAGAGCTTTCTCCTAACCCTCCTGTTTCAGGGAGGAGAACATTTTATTAGCTTATTAGGGAAGATTCATGCATTTTGCATGGTTGATTTGAATAAAAAAGAACTTTATGCACATTCGAATTCAGAAGCAATATGAGAGAAGTGACATTTTTTTTTTTCAGTGATGTGCCTTGGGGAGAGCTGTTCAAACTGACAAATTGTGTGAAGCACATCGTAATACAAACAAATGAAAAGAGTCGGCCCCGGCGGTTTTTAAAGACTTGCTTAATGGATTTCTCAAGATGCACCCTTGTGCAGGGGAAGGCCAGGCGGCCAGCCAATGCCACCACCCGAGTGAGGGGTGGGGAGCAGACCCTCCCACACGAGTCCTGTCCATACTGGTCAAGGTGCGGGCGTGGGGAGGCTGACAACTGTCCACGACATCAGAGCCAAAGGTGTCAGGGTCCAGCACCCTGTGCAACAGCACCTGGTGGGCATCTGCCTGCAGGACCAGTGGTCGCTGGGCAGACACCTCTGCCATTCTACGAGTTCTAGGTTAGCAGTGCACAGACACTCTGTGTGGCTCGGAGAAGCCTCTGGCTCGCTCTGAGCCTGTCTCCTCATCCATCAAAGGGTAACACAACATTCGTCTCAGAATCCCTGCAGGGACCACATTTGGGTAAGATATGGTGCACCGTGCGGGCCCTTGGAGTCCCTGTCGGCCAGCTGTCACTGGGCGTCTTGGCTGCCAGGCACCTGCAGTCCAAGGAAGCGGGACACCCACCTGCCCTCCACGCTGACTGCTGGAGGCAGCTGTGTTTGGAATCCCATCTGTTGGGGATCCAACTGTGTCCCCAGAAACCACCCAAGTCCTGACACTGGGTACCTAGGAACGCGACCTCAATTGGGTCTTTGCAGATGGAATCAAGTTACAATGAGGTCAGTAGGGTGGCCCTAGTTCACCAGGACTGATGTCCTCATAAGAAGAGAACAATCGAGACACAGAGACACACGGTGAAGCCGGAGGCAGAAACCGGAGGAGGCTGTCCACAAGCCAGGCGCACCCAGGAGGCGGGAAGGAACCTCCCCTGCAGGTTTTGGAGGAGCGCAGCTCTGCCAACCTTGGATCCGGAGCGCCAGCCTCTGGCACCGCGCGAGAATACCTGCCTGCGGCTCTAAGCTGCCCGGCTGTGGAGCTCTGTCCTTCAGCCCTGGGAAGCCCACGCACCGCCTCCCTGGGGCCCGGGACTTACCTTTGGGGGCCGAACAGGGCTGTCTCCTGGGCCTCCTTGCCGGGCTGGGGCTCCTCGGGCAGGTTCAGCTCCAGGAGGTAGTGCGTCTGGGATAGGAGGGCCAGGAGCAGCTCGGGAAAGGCCTCCTGCATGGCCTGCTTGAACTCGCGGGCGAACTGCAGCTCGTGCAGCGTGTTCATGGCCTGCAGGGGTGGCAGGGGATGCTGAGGGGCCAGCCTTCCCACAAGACCCACTGCCGACCTCGCCTCCCGGTGTCTGCCTGCTGTCTCCGGGACCACAGCCAAGTCCCTGCGTGAGTCATATCTCCTGGGGGCGCGGCCCGCTCTCTGGACCCTGCATGCTCCCTGCCCGCCCCCTCCCATTGCCGGCCCTGCAGGCGGGCCCTCCAGCCCACCATCCCCATCTGCTCTTCCCTCTGCCCTCAGTCACTGCCTCCTGCCTGGCCCCTCCACCCCGTGCGCTGTGCTCCCTGCAATGCCCACAACACAGGGCCCGGCACATGCCCGTGAATGAATGCTGGGTGGGGGACACACGAAGGGGGAGCTACCAGACAGCAGCCCCAGGGCCTCCCACACCTGGAGAGGGGCCTTGGGTCCAGAATGTTCTCAAGGTAGGGGGGATGACAAGAGGAGGGCGGGACCCAGGAAGGCCGCCTGGCTGACCCCATGCTGAGTCTGGTTTCCAACAGGGAGGGTCCGGGTCTGGGGGTGTTGAGGGGCTGGGCTGATGGGGGGCTGGCATGGAGACAGGGTGGGCTTTCCTAGGCACCGAGTGTGGCCGTCACACCCCTCGGCTGGGGACAGCAGCTTGCCTAGGAGGCTCTGTCCACTGCTCAGGGGGCTAGGGGGTGCGAGTGGGTTCTCAGCCCTGGATCAAACAGGGCTGGGGCACAGCTGCAGCCCCATCAGAGTCCAGCCCAGGTGGGGCAGTTTAGAAAACGAGCCTCCTGCTCCGGGGACTGTGCAAGCAGGGTCTGGGCTTGTGGGGAAAGCTGGGGAGCGGATGGGGAGTGGGTGTGGACTTCTATAGGAGGGTGGGAGCCGCTGGAGGCAGCCTATAAGATTCTTCCAGAACCCTAGTATGGGGGCAGATTCACGAATCTCTCCATGCCCTTCCTCACTGCCTACACCTGGCTGGAGGGGTCCAGGGCCTTTGGCTGGGAAGTGGAGAGCTGAGCCTGGACCCAAGGTCAGCTTCCAGCTGGGGCCACCTCGGAGGCCCCCTCGTCCAGGCCAGGCTGGGCAGGACAGGGCTTTCACAGCCTGAGTATGGGGCTCCCCCCCACCCAGGGGCCTTGCACACGCGGTGGGTGCCTCACACCCATGTGTGACTGAACACACTTGAGAAGGCAGCTGGGATGGCATCTGGGGTGGTGGGGGCAGAGACTCACGGCCAGGGAGCGCAGGTAGGCCTTCTTGGGCTGGGGGCTGCCGCCGCTGGTCCTAGTGGGCAGGGGCCGCTTCTGCAGCCAGCCCAGCAGCATGGCCAGCACCAGGTGGCTCACAGGTTGCTCGGCCCCAAGGGCCCTCCACAACCGGAAGGCGTGGCTGTAGGCAAAGGGTGGTGTGAGGGTGGTGCTGAGACTCCGGCCTGCCCAGCCTGGGTCACAGCAGCAGCCACCGTGCCCAGGGCCTCAGGTGCCTGCAATGGGGTGCCTGGGAGGAAGCTAGGTTGGTCCTGAGCTGAACCCTGGCAGGATGGGTGGGTGAGATAGGGGAGGGGTATGAGGGCTGGGGCCTGGACAGCGGTGCGTGTGGCCCAGGGGCTGCAGCAGAGGTGGGGCTGGCTGCCCTGGCCCGTGGTCCTGGGTCTTCCCTCATTCAGGCCCCTCTCATCCCAGTGGCGGACTCTGTCACCCTCCATGGCACCTAAGTACAGTCAGGACAAGTCTAGCTGATGCCCCAAGCTATTACCCTCTGGCCTCCAGCACCTCTGCCTTCCCTCCTCTCCTGCCTCTGGGCCTCCTCACAGGGCCTGTTCCCGCTCAGCCTTTAGGGCCTGCCATGCAGTGGCCATTTCCTTTTAGGCCTGGGTTTGCTGGGGACCACCAGCCCCCTGGGGCCTGACCTGGGCCACGTAGGGGCCGTCACTGGCGTGTGTAGGGCTTTGCAGAGTCCTTGTGCCCATTTTGCACGTGAGGAAACTGAGGACTAGAGATAAGGTGTGCCCTGATCAGGGCCCTGCCTCCTAACTGGGAGCTGGTATCGGAGGTCAGGCATGTCTAGTCCCAGGGCCTTTCCGCCTGGTCTTGGGGTGTGGCCATCAGGGAAGGAGTATAAGTGGAGATGAGGCCTGAGGTCAGCCCTTCAATCCCTGAGCTAAGAAGTCAGGGGATAGGAGGAAGGAGCCAGGAGGCTGAGCAACAGCAGCTGGGGAGGTGTAGGGAGGGTCAGGCAAGTGTGGGCCCGGAAGCCACGTTAAGGAAGCATTCCCAGCCCAGAAATAAGCCCACACAGACATGCTCAACTAATTTACGACAGAGGAACCAAGAACATACAATGGGGAAAGACGGTCTTTTCAACTAGTGGTGTTGGGAAAACTGGGCAGCCTCACGCAAAATAATAAAACTGGACCTCTGTCTTACCCCAAATACAAAAATTAACTCTAAATGATTAAAGACTTGAATGTAAGACCTGAAACTGTATAACGCCTAGAAGAAAACACAGGCAGTAAGCTTTTCTCATCAGTCTTGGCAATCAGGTTTTGGATCTGACACCAAAAGCAGAGGGAACAAAAGCAAGAATCAACAAGCAAGACTGCGTCAAACTGAAACGCTTCTGCACAACAATGCAAATCATCAACAAGATGAAAGGCGACACAGTAAATGGGAGAAAATGTTTGCAAATCATACTGATGAAAATGGGTTTTAATATCCAAAACATATGAAACACACACACAACTCAATATCAAAAATAAACAAAAGCTCCCCACGCCATCCAATTAAAAAATGGGCAGAGGATTTGAACAGACACTTTTCCAAAGAAGGTATACGGATGGCCAACAGGTCCATGAAGAGATGCTCTGCGTCTCTCATCATCAAGAGGGGAATCAAAACCACAATGAGCTGTCAGCTCACACCTGTTATCAAAACGACGGGGAATAATGAGTGCTGGCCAGGATGTGGAGAAGATAGAACCCTCATGCTCTACTGGTGGAAGTGTAAATTGGTACAGCCATTATGGAAAATAGTATGAAGATTCATCAAAACGCTAAAAATCAGACCACCACATGGCTTCACTTATGGGAATTTATATGAAGAATATGAAAACACTAATTTGAAAAGATATGTGAGCCCCCATGTTCATCAGTTCAGTTCAGTTCAGTCACTCAGTCATGTCTAACTCTTTGCGACCCCATAAATTGCAGCACGCCAAGCCTCCCTGTCCATCACCAGCTCCCGGAGTTCACACAAACTCACATCCCTCGAGTCGGTGATGCCATCCAGCCATCTCATCCTCGGTTGTCCCCTTCCTCTCCTGCCCCCAATCCCTCCCAACGTCAGGGTCTTTTCCAATGTGTCAACTCTTCTCATGAGGTGGCCAAAGTATTGGAGTTTCAGCTTTAGCATCATTCCTTCCAAAGAACACCCAGGGCTGATCTCCTTTAGATTATTTATAATTGCTAAGATATGGAGAAGACATAATTGCCCATCACCAGACACATGCATTCTGCTGTTTAGTTGTTAAGTCATGTCCAACTCTTTTGCAACCCCCTGGACTGTAGCCTGCCAAGCTCCTCTGCCATGGGATTTCCCAGGCAATAATACCGGAGAGGGTTGCTATTTCCTTCTCCAGGGGATCTTCCCTGACCAGGGATCGAACCCATGTCTCCTGCATTGACAGGCAGATTCTTTTCCACTGAGCCACCTGGGAAGCCCTATATATATGTGTATGTGTGTGCATAAAATGAAATATCATTCAGCCATAAGAAAGAAGGAAATCTTGCCATTTGAGATAACACGTATCAGCCTTGAGGGTATTATGTTCAGTGAAATAAATCAGAGACGGGAAGACAAATACCACACGATCTTGCTTATACATGGAGTCTAAATGGAACCAAAATCCAACCCAAAGAAACAAAACCCAAGCTCCTCTCTACAGAGGTTGGGGGTTGCTGGAGGTGAGGCGTCGGAGGTAGGTGAAATGGGGAAATGAATCACAGGGACGCAGCATAGTGCAGGGCGACTGTAACCGTTAACACTGTATTGCATCTCTCCAGCTTTCGCCACTTTACAAGTTCTCGTCACAAGGACAAAGATCTGTAACTAGGAATGATGATGACTGCTGACTAGACTTACTGTGGGGATCGTTTCACACTCCCGCCCCCAACACGAAAGAAATAAGAAAGAAAGAGTTCCTAGGGGGTGAGAGTGGTTGACAGGAAGACACAGAACCTGAAAGCCTATCAGAAAGTGACAGAAGCTAACCTGAAAAGGCTGCCCAGGGCGATTCCAGCTCTGCGACGTTCTGGGAAAGGCAAAGCCATGGAGACACGCAAAACATCAGAGGTCGCCAGGGCTTTAGAGGGAGGTCGGGACGAACAGACAGGGCACAGGGGCTCTGGGGCCATGAAGCTATTCTGCGTGACACTGTAATGGTCAATACCCGTCACTGCACATTTGTCCTATAGAATGTGCATCCCCAAGAGTGGACTGTAATGTGAACTCTAGACTTGTTAATGATAATCAAGTGTATTAAGCCTACCACACCGAGGCAAGATGTTACCAAGAAAAGAGCCTGGCAGGAGAGGGAAGTAGATGGGAACTTTGCAACTTCTGCTTAATTTTTCTGTAAATCTAAAACAGCTCCCAAAAAAGTCTATTAAAAAAAAAAGTGGAAAGAGACAATACAATCCTAAAGAAAGAAAAACTGATGTTCTTAGATTTAGGTTAGATAGAGAATCTAGACCTAAAAATCTACATTAATATCAGGCCAGTGAAAAAAGTCTTCAAAGACTACATGCATCATGATGCTCTTTATATAAATTATAGAAACTGCAAATAAAATGTTTTAGGAATATGTTTGGATGCAAACACTATATAAAATGAAAGAAAAAGAATGGAGACCGTTGGGTGGGTGAGCAGGGGATGGAGCCAGTGAAGGTGGGCAGCCTGGTCCTTAGGTGCGGCTCATAACCAGGACCCTGGCTTTTGTCCGGATGAGGGCCTCCCAGGTGAGCATTTGATTACCGAGAAGAATCCCTGTTCTAAGTAAAGAACTAAATTAAAGAAAGCTGGCCACGCCGAGAGCCAGGGGTGGTGAGCGTGACTAAGCAAGGGCTACCCCCAGTCCAGCTCTGAGGGCCAATCCAATAAAACCAGCCATCCAAGGGTGAACGAGGAAAAAGAAAACAAGGAGGCTTGGCGATGCTTCTAAAGTTTACGGAGAAAGGCAAAGGGCCATGACTGGCCAGGACAGCCTTGCAGGTGGAGGGGGACGGGGAGGGGGAGGCTTTCTGGATCAGGGACGTGAATCGTTCTAAAGTCGTAGGAATGAGAACCTTGGGTGCTGGCCTGGCCCAAGCAGCAGTGCCAGGCAGAAGGCCTGAGGGCAGGGCCCTGCACATGGCCCTCAGCTGGGCAGTCGGCGGGCTGAACAAGAAAGGCAAAGTCTAGGGCTTTTTTTTTGCCTGGCCATGTGACATGTGGGATGTTAGTTCCTCGAAGAGGGGTTGAGGGCCCCCTGAATTGGTAGAGCAGTCTTAACCATTGGACCACCAGGGAAATTCCCACACTCTAGGACTTTTATAAGGTAATGTCTGAGAATAAATGAGGGACCTGGGAACTCCTCTTCATGAAAGGACTGAGTGAGGGAGAGGCAGGAAAGCTGCAAAGTGGAGAAGATATGGAATATAATAATCAAGAGAGACCTTGTATCCAGATTACATAAAGAATTCCTAGAAACTGATAAGAAAAAGAGAGACAACCCAACAGAAAAATCTGTAGGATACATGAACAGGCATCCCAAAGAAGATGCCCCAATGGCCAAAAATTGCATGAAAAGATGTACAACCTCATTATTTAATCAGCAAAATGAAAATTAACATGGAAATATGATTAATACCACCCACCAGATTGACTAAAACTTTGATGGTTGGCTAAAAGATTGATGTTAAGTGTCAGTGAAGACGTGGAGTAACAGGAACTACGTATATAAAAATACTGTGGGTGTGAGAGGTGGTTTAAGCATGTTGGGAGTATTTTGCATCATGTTAGGTGACTGACATGCCTGCACAAGGAAATTGAGTGTGGGTGTGTCTCAGGACACACATATGTACAGCTTCACAGCAGTGTTAGGCACAGACCCAAACTCAAACGTCCGTCCACACTAACAAGGGTAACTGGTGTTTCCCAAGATGGGACAAGACACGTCAACTCAAAGTGAATGAGCTCCAACTATGTGTAACATATTGGGATGAATCTTAAACACAAAATGTTGAGGGGAAAAAAAAACCAAGACAACAAAAGAATACTGGAAGGGCACGAATCACACAATTCTGTTGATACTGTTAGGACACACCACCATTATTTCATGTGCTCCTAAGAAAGGGAAGCGATCCAAGAAGGGAGTCTAATAGAGATCCCATCATAAAGGCTGGACCCCATGGGCTGTGTGTACAAGGTAAACGGGATAAAACAAGAGAAGATAAAAAGCCTGTCCTGCAGGAAGAAATAGTGAGAAGACCCAGTGCTTTCTCAGCCTGTGAAGGGAAGAAGGAGGGTGCGCCTGAGAATCTGAACCACAAAACCTACACAGGGCTCTGAATCCACACCACCAGTGTGGGTCCCCCAAAAACCCTCGAGCAGGGACTTTAAAATTTGCACTGGTCTCTGGCTGAGAGTGCCCCCAGGTGACTGAGGAAACCCCCGCCCTCCCCCGTCAGCCCAGGAGAAGGTGCTATCAGTGTAAAATGTGCTCCCACTGTATAGATGTTGACGTATGAAAAATGTGCTTCTTAGCACTGAGGAAACAAGATATAAATTCCAGTGTGGGTAAAACTGACCTATAGACCTGAGCAGCTGAGAACAACGGTGGCTGCCGGGGTCCCCTCACCGCTCAAAATGTCCTCGAGAAGCCACCCAGCAAGAGGAAAAGCAAAGCTACACCTTACCGCGGAGGGCCTTGAGGGGCGCTGCGAGCGGGAGAGGGCTATGCCAGCCCCGCCTGCAGCGCCTCTCACCCGCCCCTGCTCCTCCACAAAGCTCTGCGTCAGATAAAGGCAGGGTGGAGAGGAGGGGAGACGGGAGCTGCTAACAGGGCTCGGAGCTGATCTGAATTATCTTCAGGAAGACGAGGTCCATCTTAAGTCTGAGACTACCAAGCAACAAAAAGGAGAATAAGCAAACCAAAGCCTGGGTCCCAGGCAAGGGAGCGAAAAGGATGCTCATCTGAAGGGCAGCCTCCGAGACACGCAGCTCCGGGGAGGAAAGAAAGGGCAGAAAGGAAAGACGTACCCTTTGAAACTGGTTAGTGGAAGGTAAAGGTGTGAAATAGGATGAATTCAGGGACTTGCACGAGAAAAAGAGGACCTCCGAAAGTGGAGGACACAAAACCCTCCCACCTGCCACCAAAACTAAAAAGCTGCTCAGCTATCTGGTCTTTGTTATGCTGACAGAAGAGGGTGCCATTGAACTTGAAATCCTACAAGACACTCCAATAGTGTCGCACATAAACAGGAGAAAAATTAACAGATTCACAGAGTTATTGCAACCCTTCCCTGGAAAACAGAAAGCACAGATCCAGTAAGAAAATTCCTCCCCTGATAAACAGTCAGGATGCAGAAAAAAAGGGTAAGACAACACCTCTCCTGCAGGTCAATATACTCAAGCAAGCATTTAAAGACATGAAAAACCACCTTGAATTATAAATTCAAAAAGGACCAAGAAACAGCCTCTAATAAGGAAGGAAAAAAAGAGTCGACTGAACTCAGAAGTGAAAAAAAATTATAAAGTGCTCAAGAGAGATACGACTCAAGAGAAAATGTAGAAAGGAACATTGAGGAAGAGTAGAGAGACCGCCAAGACAATAAAGATGAATTTAAGAGAAGCACTAAGGGTCACAGAGGAAGAAGTGGAAATGGAAGACATTTGAATCTCTGGAGTCTCTGAAAAAGGAAAAAAACACAATGGGATGGAACCAATATTTAAAATTATAACCAAGAGAGAAGTGGGCGAGGGAGACCAAGAGGTACAAACTCTCAGCTACAAAGTAAGTCATGGGGATGGAATGTACAGGCTGGGGAGTACAGTCAGTGATAAGGTAAGACCTTCGATGCTGACAGCATTATGAAATGTATAGAAACACAGAATCACCATGCTGGGCATCAGGAACAGGCACAGTGTTCTAGGTCAGTTATACTTCAAGGAGAAGGCAATGCACCCCACTCCAGTACTCTTGCCTGGAAAATCCCATGGACGGAGGAGCCTGGTGGGCTGCGGTCCATGGGGTCGCTAGGAGTCGGACACGGCTGAGCGACTTCACTTTCACTTTTCACTCTCATGCATTGGAGAAGGCGATGGCACCCCACTCCAGTGTTTTTGCCTGGAGAATCCCAGGGGCGGGGGAGCCTGGTGGGCTGACGTCTATGGGGTCGTGCAGAGTCGGACACGACTGAAGCGACTCAGCAGTAGCAGTATACTTCAAAACAAAAAAACTCATAGAAAGAGAGACCAGATTTGTGGTTACCAGAGGCGAGGGATGGGGATGGGGGAATTAGATGAAGGTGGTCAAAAGGACCTCCAGTTATAAGATGGAGAAGGCTAGGGGTGTCATGTACAACATGATTAATTAACACCGCTGCATGGTATATGTGGAAGTTATGAAGAAAGGAGATCTAAGAGTTCTCATCGCAAGGAAAAATAATTTTTCTTTTTATTTTGTGTCTATATGAGATGATGAATGTTCACTAAATTATCGTGGTAATCATTTCATGATATATGTGAGTCAAATCATTATCCTGCACACCTTAAACTTAACCAGTGCTGTATGTCCAATTATGTCTCAATAAACTGGAAGAGAAAATTTACTACCTAGAGAACTTTCTAGAAATGTTAGAGACTTAAATCTACCTACCCAAAAGACTTATCAGGTACCTGGGAAAATGAACACAGAATGGTCTAATCTAGACATTTCTTAGTAAAATTGTTGAATTTCAAAGATAAAGAAAACAACTTTCAAACTCTCCAGGCCGAAAGCTAACTTACAAAGACAACCAAACCAAACCAAACCAAACAACTGTCATGAGGCTTTTCAAAAACAAAGCAAGGCAACAACTGAGCAGTACTAAAAAAATTCACTTAGAGACTTCCCGGGCAGTCCGGGGGTTAAGACTCCATGCTCCCAAAGCAAGGGCAAGGGGCTTGGGTTCAATCCTTGCAGGACCTAGGATCCCGCATTCTGCATGGTGTGGCAAAAACAAAACAAAACAAAAAAAAAACAACCCCACACACCAAAAAACAAAAGTTAATAAAATAAACTGTGAACCAAGG
Source organism: Oreotragus oreotragus (assembly GCA_006410675.1). Taxonomy (NCBI): domain Eukaryota; kingdom Metazoa; phylum Chordata; class Mammalia; order Artiodactyla; family Bovidae; genus Oreotragus; species Oreotragus oreotragus. Next base: position 934,140 of record SJYX01016940.1, read on the forward strand.
ATTTTATATTCAGCCAAGCCACCTTTCAAGTAAACGACTTTCAACATAAAAGAAGCCAGGGCATTCTGAACCCACGAGCCTTCCTGAGGAAACTGTCAGAGCATTAACTTTGTCAAGCTAAGCGATGACCTAGAATCTTTGGCAAAGGGACTTAGGGTGAGTGCGTGTAGTCACTAAAAACCAACGTGGGAGGAGTACAGCGCAAATTTTGACAAAGAACTGTGCAAACGAAAACACAGCTGGATAGGGATGAATAATCTCACTGGTTGCTCCATGGGCATGGGTGGGAGTTTAAGGGTATCAGCAAAAATGGATAAACCAGATGTTAAAAAGTTAAGAAAACAAGGGAGTAAGGACACTGAAATAGGTTAGGAGTACAAAGGTAACAGCTGGAACAAAAATACAACTCTTCCTAAATAAAAAAAACAGCCAAAGATCAAAGAATACACATGTCATAGAAAAATATATAGCAAATAAAACACATGCAATTACAAAATATTATGACAGAACTGAGATTTGACACACCAGTCATATGGATAAATGTGAATGGACTTAACTCACCTATTAAAAAGATTTTCTATTTGATCATAGGTCAAGACCGAACTGCTGCTGCTGCTGCTAAGTCACTTCAGTCGTGTCCGACTCTGTGTGACCCCATAGACGGCAGCCCACCAGGCTCCCCCATCCCTGGGATTCTCCAGGCAAGAATACTGGAGTGGGTTGCCATTTCCTTCTCCAATGCATGAAAGAGAAAAGTGAAAGTGAAGTCGCTCAGTCTGTCCGACTGTTAGCGACCCCATGGACTGCAGCCCACCAGGCTACTCCGTCCATTGGATTTTCCAGGCAAGAGTACTGGGGTGGGGTGCCATTGCCTTCCCCGCAAGACCGAACTATGTGCTGTATATACGATGACGCCTAAAACGAATGGATTCTGAAAGGCTGAATGAAAGCGCGGACAAATGAATACTGGGCAAATGGGGAAAAATGGGAAAGTGGGGGACGTGATTCTGATAACAAAATGGAATTCAGGCCCTTCAAACAGCGAATGTGACGAGGCAGGGCACTTTTTAATGCTGAAAGTCACAATCCATAAAGAAGATACAACACTTATGAATATGTATACACCAAATAACATGACAACCTTATGAAGTATTAATAAAAACCACAGGCAATGGAAGGAGACATAGAGACATATTAATAACAGGAGACTTTAACACACCACTCTCAGTACAAGACAGATCAAATAGACACAAGTTAGGTAAGGAGGTAGAAGACATCTAAACAACAGAATCGATAAAGTAAAGCTTTATAGCAAGTCCTACACCTGATAATAGAAAACAAAAAACAAAAAAACACCCTTTCAAGCGCCCATAGAATATTCACAAAAATTGTTTTAAAGATCAGTAAATTACATAAACCAGAAATATGCGATGACCTTCTCTGATCACAGTGCAATAACACTAGGCATTGCTAATAAAAACAAAAAATCCCTTCCGAATGAAGATTAGAAATCCTCCTGGAAACAGGGTCCTGGGTGTCGGGAGCTTGTGAGACTTCTCTTCTTGTGGCTTCCGATTTTTCAGGGGTATGGAAGCGAGGTCGGTGGCCGAGTGTGAGGCGGGGGCAGAGGTGCTGGGGGCTGAGGAGAGGGGAGAGGTGGGAAATGTGGCTTCTGGGCCACCCCGAGGGCTCCGTGGAGGTGTGTGGCTGGGAATTTAGGGGGTGGCGGCATGCTCCTTCCTGCATTTGGCTGCACAGGTGCCGGCGTGAAGTAGGCGGAGCCAGTTGAGTTTTGCAAGCTAGGTGTGATAAAGGGGCCAAGGGGCTTGGGGTGTGTTCAGGGGGTTACTTTGACACTGGAAGGTAGGTTCTATGCTGGCAAGGAGGGAGGTGAGGACAGGGGAGGGGGCGTGAGGAGGTGAGCAAGGCAGTGAACATGGAGTCCCGGAGGGCAGAGGCTCACTGGTCAGGGAGTGGGTACCAGCCGGAGTGAGGCAGGAGGGGGTCAGGGCAGGAGACAGATGCTTGAAACCGAAGGTGGTTGAGCCGAGGCTACGACTGTGGGAGGTGGAGGCTGAGGCAGATGGGAGAGGAGGTCCAGGTGTTGAGGCATCAGGGTAAGCCAAAGATGCTGGTGTCCCCAAGATCAAGGCAGTGGGAGTGAGTGAGAGGGTGTCGGCGACCAGGAGCTACAACCTCAAGGTTCTAGGAGTGACCCAGGGCAGGTGCGTGGTGGCTGGGTAAGCAGGTGGTATGGACTGGAGACCTGGGATTCAGAACTGGGATTTTAGAGCTAAAGTACTGTCTCCAGGCTCAGGGGCCTGGGGACTGTGGTGTCCCTGGGGGGCGGGGGCAGGGTGAGGGTCCCTGGAGGAGCAGGAAGGGTGGAGAGGGTTTGGTGTTGACAGGGGTCTTACTGGGAGCACCCAGGATCCCGGGCCCCTCTCTGCCAGGTGATGGGTGGTGGTGGCTGGGCAGGGTGTTTTATGTGGTCACTGAGAGAAGGGACGGTGTGTGGTGCCTCCCCAGGCGTGGCCCCAGGAGGGGCACAGTAGATGAACAGATAAGTGCTCCCTTAGGGCTCCCAGCCCTGTTCATGGGCAAGCAGGAGGGCAGGCAGGGTGCAGAGATCCTGCCCTCTGCTTGGGGGAGGATGGATGGTGGGCACTGGGGCGGGGAGGGAAGGAGGGCTGGGCACCTGTCCAGTGGAATTGAGAAGTCCAGGAAGGCGGCCACCAGCTCGGAGGTGTGGTTCCGGGCCAGCAGGGTGATGGCCTGCAGGGCATTTTCCTTGGCTTGGGGGATGCGGATGGAGCAGAGCTGCAGGTGGATGGCCCGGCCCAGGCTGGCAACCTGTGCGGGGAGGAAGAGTATGGGGAGAGGGCTGGTCTGGGCAGGGGGCCAGGCCCTGCCCCAGGGAGCCTGAACGGGGAGGGAGAAGCTGCCCCGATGGGCGTGGAGCCCCTTCAGGTAGAGTGCTCTCCTGAGGGGGACGCGCAGCCCTGCCCTGGGGCCTCTAAGAGGGAGGTCTGACGGGGCAGGCTCTTCTCTGCCCTGGACGCAAGTCAGAAGGGGACCCCCGGGCTGATAGGGGGAGAGCACCATCTGCACAGCATTTGGGGTTGTCCAAGTCTGTCCAAACATTGCCCAGTCGCTGAAGGTTCAGCACACCCAGGGGCTAGAGCCTCTAGCCCCCGTCTTGGGGTTGGGGGGACACAGGGTGTCTGCCTTATGTTCAGATGACGTCATGTCCTGTCATCACTTTGGTACCTGCTGCTCTGATGTCTAGCAGGCCCCTCCCCTTGCACTTTCGGGTCTCATTACTCATTCATTCATGCCTGGCTCCAAGAGCACCCCCTGAGGCTTCAGTCATCCTCTACCTGGGAGTCCTCCCAGGGCCCTGTGTTGCTCCTCCTCATCAGTCTGCAGTCAGATCCAGAGCTCCTGGAGGGTCCGGGCTGGGCTTTCTTCCCCAACCCCACTCCCATCCTATCCCTGCTCCATCAGCCCATGTCTGCCCCAGACCCTGCAAACACTCCCCAGGGCCCTGGGACCCCTGTGTGGGCCATTCCATCCTGCATTCACTCACCCATCAGAGGGTGGGGTCTGGGTCTCCCCCTCAGGCCCAAGCTTGGGGATGCCGCTTGGGACCTGAGGCTCTAGCCCCTGGGTGCCGATGCTGGGCTTGCCCCCCTGCCCCCTGCCCCATCCTGGTGGGCCCTCCGTGGGGGCCCCACTGCCCTCACAGTCTCCAGCTTGGCCCCGTGCTCCTGGATGGCAGTGAGCAGCATGTCGGCAGCCGCCTGCACGTGGAAGGGGCTGGTGGAGCCCAGGCCATCGATGGCCGTCCAGATAAGGTTGGTCAGCTCTGCCATCGTGAGATGCTTCATGACCTCCTGTAGTGGTGGGAGGGAGGCACTGTCACCGTGGTCCCTGGCGCTGGGTGCCTGCCTGCTTGGCTGCACTCATACCCCGTCTCAATGCTCCAGGCTCCCCAAGTCTCTAAGCACTGCCAGGTGCCTGAGACCCGCGCCTCTGGGGCCCCAGCAAGGGCACCCATCTGGCAGTGTGCTCTCCTGCACGTCTCTCTGAGCCAGCCACAGCCCAGAGGTGATGACCAGCAGAGGGGCAGGGGCACGGCGCCCTTCCTCTCTCAGACCTCAGGGCTGTTCTGGAACACGCCTGACCCAGCCAGCCTCGACCCTGCCCTTTCTCTGGCCAGTCCTCACCTCATCTGTCAGCCTCCGCCCAGGCGGTCACTCCCCATTCCCCTTCTCGCAGAGTTTTAACCAAGAGCAACTCAACTTCAGATCTTCGAAGGATCTTCAGGGTCACCTTCACTAAGCCCCAGGCCTGGGAAGGCAGGTGAGCTGCCCTCATTCACAGCTCCTGGGAGGGCTAGGCAGGGCCAGGCTGGGTCCAGAACCCAGGGCTCCCATGCCCTAGCAGGGCTTGCCGGGGAGCCTGACTCTGCTTGCTGCCCACATTCTCCTGGGAGGGGGTGTCCAGGGGCGTGGGTGTCACCTCCCACCCAAGACCCTGAGCCGCTCTGGGGGGATGAGGGTACTCTAGGGGAATGCAAGGTCAGGGGGTGGGATCCCTGCTCCACAGCCTCAGACCACAGTCTCCAAGAGGGAGACTGCCCAGGTGGAACCTTCTGGAAAGACTTAGTTCAATATGGTAACCACCAGCCATACCAAGCTGTTTATATTTAATTATGAAAAATTCAGGGACTTCCTGGTGATCCAGTGGTTAGGACTTTGCACGTTCACTGCCTAGGGTGTAGGATTGGGAACTAATTCTGCGTAGCTCAAGCTACGTGGTGAGCCCATAAAAGAAAATGAAGCAAAATTTAAAATCCAGTTCGTCAGCTGCAGCAGCCACTTTTTTTTTCACTTTGGCTGTACTTGCTTGGCTTGAGGGATCTTAGTTCGCTGACCAGGGACTGAGGCTGGGCCTGGCAGAGAAAGCACTGCGCTCTAACCTCTGGACTGCCACGGAACTCCCCGCACTGCTGCATTTCAAGAGCTCAATCATCACACAGGGACAGTGGCCACCTGCATAGTGCAGATACAGACACTTCATCCTTCCAGAAAGTTCTGTGGGAAAGCTCTGGCTCTGAGCAGCTGGTAACAAAAGGAAGACGGAATGCTGTTGGTGGAGTCATACTTGGGAAGGCTGACTGAACATTAATGCTTGTGAAGATGGTCGGATGGCAAAATGTTCCTGGGCATGTCAGGGTATTTGTTGAGATGTCTGAAAGTCTGTTAGGATGTTTGCCTGTACATTAGATATAAAAATATATGAATGTTAGAATATTTATTATTAACAGACTCTTACTGTTCTAAAATTTTGGTAAAGTGTTTGTGAGAATGTTAGTTTACCAGTTATTGATTAGAAGGTGAGGATAATTTTAATGGCATATTTGTTCAGCTCAGTTCAGTCTCTCAGTCATGTCTGACTCTTTGCGACCGCATGGACTGCAGCATGCCAGGCTTCCCTGTCCATCTCCAACTCCCAGAGCTTGCTCAGATTCATGTCCATCGAGTCGGTGATGCCATCCAAACATCTCATTCTCTGTTGTTTCCTTCTCCTCCTGTCCTCAATCTTTCCCAGCACCAGGGTCTTTTCTAGTGAGTCAGTTCTTCACAACACGTGGCCAAAGTCTTGGAGCTTCAACATCAGTCCTTCCAATGAATATTCAGGACTGATTTCCTTTAGGATTGATTGGTTTGATCTCCTTGCTCTTCAAGGGACTCTCAAAGTCTTCTCCAACACCATAGTTCAAAAGCGTTAATTGTTTAGCCCTCAGCTTTCTTTAGGAACTTCCCTGGTGGCTCAGATGGTAAAGTGTCTGCCTACAACGCAGGAGACCTGGGTTCGATCCCTGGGTCAGGAAGATCCTCTGGAGAAGGAAATGGCAACCCACTCCAGTATTCTTGCCTGGAAAACCCCGTGGATGGAGGAGCGTGGTAGGCTATGGTCCATGGGGTCGCAAAGAGTCGGACACGACTGACCAACTTCACTTTCACGTTCAGCTTTCTTTATGGTCCAACTCTCACATGCATACACGACTACTGGAAAAGCCATAGCTTTGACTATACGGACCTTTGTCAGTAAAGTAATGTCTCTGCTTTTTAATATGCTGTCTAGGTTGGTTACAGCTTTCCTTCCAAGGAGCAAGCATCTTTTAATTTCATGGCTGCAGTCACCATCTACAGTGATTTTGGAGCCCAAGAAAATGAAATCTGTCACTATTTCCATTGTTTCTCCATCTATTTGTCATGAAGCAATGGGACCAGATGCCATGATCTTAGTTTTCTGAATGTTGAGCTTTAAGCCAGCTTTTTCACTCTCCTCTTTCACTTTCATCAAGAGGCTCTTTAGTTCCTCTTCACTTTCTGCCATAAGGGAGGTGTTATCTGCATATCATTATTGATATTTCTCCCTGCAATCTTGATTCCAGCTAATGCTTCATCCAGTCCGGCATTTCACATGATGTACTCTGCATATAAGTTAAATAAGAAAGGTGACAATATACAGCCTTGACGCACTCCTTTCCCAATTTGGAACCAGTCCGTTGTTCCATGTCCGGTTCTAACTGTTGCTTCTTCACCTGCATACAGGCATATTTGTAGCTAAAAGTAACTTTTTGTGTTAGACTATTAGACTACTATATAAATCTGGTTAGATAATTTGTTTTAAGATTGCATTTAAAATTGTTTGCTAAAATAGTAAATTTTGGTTAAGGTTCTAGTATTAGAATGTTTTTGAAGAAATTCAATCTGAAATGATGGTTAGACTCTCAGAATCCCAGAATACTACAATCTTAGGTTTGCTAAGTACTTGTGAATATCTTATTTTAGCCCAAGGCATGAAAAAATGTGAGCTGGAGGGGGCAGTGATGATGGTTCTGTGGTTATGGTGGATGGCGGTGGTGATGGTAGTGATGGTGGTGATGCTGATGGTGGTGGTGGTGGTGCTATTAGTGATGGTGGTGGTGATGGTGGTGCTGTTGGTGGGGATGGTGGTAGTGGTGGTGGTGGTGGTGGTGCTGTTAGTGATGGTGGCGGTAATGGTGGTGCTGTTGGTGGTGATGGTGGTGGTGGTGGTGATGGTGGTGGTGATGTTGGTGGTGATGGTGGTGGTGATGGTGGTGCTGTTGGTGGTGGTGCTGTTAGTGATGGTGGTGATGGTGATGGTGATGGTGGTGCTGTTAGTGATGGTGGTGATGGTGATGGTGGTGGTGGTGCTGTTAGTGATGGTGGTGGTGCTGGTGGTGCTGTTGGTGGGGATGGTGGTGGTGGTGGTGATGGTGATGGTGGTGGTGATGGTGGTGGTGGTGCTGTTAGTGATGGTGATGGTGGTGGTGGTGCTGTTAGTGATGGTGGTGGTGCTGGTGGTGCTGTTGGTGGGGATGGTGGTGGTGGTGCTGTTAGTGATGGTGGTGATGGTGGTGGTGGTGGTGGTAGTAACGGTGGTGACAGGAATGCTGTTGGAGGTGGTGGTGAAGGTGGAGATGGCTCATGATAGCGATGAAGTTATAGTGTTTACAAGACCACATGGGGAATGCAGGACAGACTTGGGACAAGAACCCAGGTCTGTTCTCCACCCCAAACCTTCTCAGAACCATCGTCCCTTGATCAGCAGACCCTCCCATCCTCTCCCCTTTCTGTGCTCTGTCCATCACTGTTTCCTGTTCAAGGAGAAGTTGAGCTGAGTGCCCCATCCCTGTGTGCTGGGGACCATGCAGAGTGGGGCAGACTGCTCTTCCCAGGTCCTGGACTCTATGTTCCCAGTCACTCCATCCACCTGAGAGCCCCAGTGCTCCAGGACCCCTTAACTCCTGGACGCCTCTGAGCTGGCCCTGGGAACCCTCCCTTCAGCCGTCTCCTCCCCTAGTCCAGATCCTCAGGTGTAAACAGAAGCCCTGCCTGGTTTTGCCCATCCTGGCCCTGGACAACTGATGGCTCCAGGGCTTTAGGTTTTTCCCTACTAAACTTTTCTGGATTGGCCTCAGTGGGCTGACAACCACTGCAGCTGCAGAGAGCACAGTTCTGGAGACAGACAGAGCTGGATTCAAAACCCACTGGGCACCTACTAGCTAGGTACTGGCACTTTATCATTTGGTTCAGCCTGACTCCACTGAATGGGTGTTTACTGAGGCCTGGTTCTACCACCAGAGCCTGTGCTGGGCCCAGGTGGGACTCCACTTCTGGCCCAGAGGTCTAATGGGGAGACTGACAGACACACCCCATACAGGGGTCTTCATTAGTCATGGGTTCAACAGCAAGAGGGGCCACCATAGTGGAGACATCATGAACTGACCACTCCAAACATGAGGCTCTAGGAAACTCGGCCGGTCCAGCCAACGCCAGCATCCAGCCCACACCCGGGCTCCCAGCCTTGCTCATCTTCAGAAAAGGCACAGTTCACACAGATATGGACGGTCCCAGAGACTCGGGATCTCACTGAGATGACGAAAGGGAGCTGGGGAGCTGCTGGACACCCCAAGCCGCTGACTAAGGAGGGCCTGGCTGCAGGAGGTCAGATGACAGCAGAAGAGGGGAGACATGCTATGCCTTCAAAGGAGGAGGGTTTGGCTCTCAGAGGATGGGGAGAAACCTCGGGAAAGTGAGGAAGTCAAGGCTGTATCTGCAGAGGGTCACTGAGAAGGACACTGTTTGGTGCCTCAGAGGATGCCCACCTTGGGAGCTAGCCAGCCAGCGCCGTCTATTAGGAATTCCTGGCGGCTGGAACTTCATTGGCATCACTCTGCCCATTTCACGAGGAAGACTGAGACTCAGACAGAAGGAGCTTGTTCAAGGAGCTTGCACAGCCGTAAGAGACAGAACTGAGACTCAAGCCTGTGCTGCTGACTCCAGCGTCTATCTCCAGCCCCTCCTCCCCCAACTCCTCCTTCCCAGGAGACATGGTCCTCCAAAGCTCTAGTTAATCACCAGAGATGCAGGTGAGATCCTGGCCTTGGTTTTAATACTCACACCCTGGCCCCAGGGGGAGCTCCGGCAGAGGGGTAGTGTTAGGGGTTGGAGCAGAGCATGGCCACATCCCCCCACCCAGATTTGCCCAGGATTCTAAAGGCTTTGACCTTGATGACTTGGGAGCTGCGGGGCTGCAAGACGTGGTCCTTCAAGAGTGCCACCTCTCGGGGGCTGGGCAGAGCAGCCTCCTGGTCCCCGCTGCTCCAGAGCAGGGCTCCTTCCTTGCTGGCCTGGGGAGGCTCCTGAGGGGCCAGTGCTTGCTCCTGTGAAGCTTCTCCTCCTGGTCAGGGGTGGGATGGGGCAGGGGTGAGGGTGGGCAAAGGCAGGCTTGGGGTCTAGGGAGGGACCTGCAGTGGGTGGAGTGGGGTCATCTGAAGTCAGGGTCATGCCTGGGTCTAAGTTTAGGGTGGGGAGTCAGTGGGTCTGCAGGGTGGGACAAAGCCATGACCGTGCTGATGGCTGAGGTTAGAGGCTGGGTCTGCGGGAGATCTGGGGGGAGTTGGGTTCAGGAGTGCTGGCATGGGTTGGGCTGAGGCTGTGGCTATGGTGGGAGTGGGTCCTCTGTGGACACCCTCAGAGGCTCACCTCTCTGGTGCATGAGGAGCTTGTAGAGATGCTCCACCCCTTCCAGGCTGGAGCACTGGGTAGTCTTGTCCGGGTCCTGGCACAGAATCCCCAGCACGCCCACCAGCTGCCCAATTCGTTTGAAGTCCTCTTTGGGCTGTAGTAAGCGTACAGAGAAACACTTATGCAGATCCTAGCAGCCACACACTCACCCCAGCATGGCTGGCATCAGAAAGGATCCCCTCAAACTCTATGCAGGACTGGGATTCAGGTCTGGACAAAATGTTTCTGTTTAGTTGCTCAGTTGTGTCCAACTCTTTTGCAACCCCATGGACTGGAGCCTGCCAGGCTCTTCTGTCCCTGGGATTTCCCAGGCAAGAAAACAGAAGTGAGTTGCCATTTCCTTCTCCAAGGAGTCTTCCTGACCCAGGGATCGAACCTGTGTCTCCTACATTGGCAGGCGGATTCTTTACCACTGAGCCACTGGGGAAGCTCCCCAGACAAAATGTTAGGGGATGCCAAAAAAAAAAAAAAAAGCTCAGGACACAAGAGAAAACTATCTTAATGCAATATTTATAAAAATCAAAATGAATGCTAAAAAAAATCTGTCATGAAAAAGTTCCAAAATTTTAAATAAAGACAGGATCTATGCCAGGCTCTTCTGTCCCTGGGATTTCCCAGGCAAGAAAACAGAAGTGAGTTGCCATTTCCTTCTCCACGGAGTCTTCCTGACCCAGGGATCGAACCTGTGTCTCCTACATTGGCAGGTGGATTCTTTACCACTGAGCCACTGGGGAAGCTCCCCAGACAAAATGTTAGGGGATGCCAAAAAAAAAAGCTCAGGACACAAGAGAAAACTATCTTAATGCAATATTTATCAAAATCAAAATGAATGCTAAAAAAAATCTGTCATGAAAAAGTTCCAAAATTTTAAATAAAGACAGGATCTGAGCCTGCACGTCCACGACCTTGCCTCACTCACCTCACCCTAATTCCAGCCCTGGTTCCAATAAAGCTTTATTCACAACAACAGGTGGCCAGCCCAAGGGCCACTGTTTGCTGATTTATTGTTTAAAACATCCTATTAAAATATTTATCTCGCTTGCAGAATGTTTTGGCGCCTCCACAAGTGTGCCTTAGGCAAGTGCCTGACTTGCCTCTCCCAGACCCAGTCTTATGTTGCAGAAGTTGATTTTGAATAAATGGAAGACCCTTTGAACCTCTGCAGAGGGGTCCTCCTCACCAAAGGAGTGCTGGAGGGGTCTGAACACTGGAAGCTTGCCTTTGGCAGAATGTGGCTGTTTCCCGCCTGCCTGTCCGCCTTCATCAGAAAGCCACGCCCACTGGGCACCAGGCCGAGGAAGTAATTTCCTCATCTCCCTGTGAGTGTCCCTGAGGAATCGATGCTGATTTTGGCTGATAAATGCAGAACCACTCACTCCCTGAACGCGTGCTGATGTTCACTCAACCCAAGGGCGTTAGTGACAGATGGTGGTTAAGCTGTGATCCGTGAAACGATGGAGATGGTGATGGACGGGGCCAGAGGGACAGCGGCTGCTCCGCACAGAGCTGCCTGCCCTAGTCTGGGGCTGGGCGGCACTCTCACTGTCTCCATCTGATGCCCACTGTGTCCCTCCGAGGAGGACTCCTTTCCTCTCATTTCCCTGAGAGACAGGCTCAGGGTAGACAACCTGCCTGAGGCTTCAAGCTGCGCTGGCAAAAGCCCAGTGTCCTGGGTCAGGCGTCAGGGAGCCTGGGTTCAGCCTTCAGCTGGGGGCCCCCAAGCCCCAACCCAGCTGTTTCCTTGTGTGTGAGGAGGAGGAGGGCCTGGCCAGGCCACAGGGGACTCGAAGATCCTTCCTGTCCTGGGGGTAGGGACCCCATGCACCTTGGCAGCCTCGGGGAGAAGGGCGGCTTGGCGGGTGTGGGCCTGGGGCCGGAGAGATGGTACTCACGTCCAGGTAGAGGTTGTGGCTCAGGAATTTGAGGAGGGACATGCAGCTGTGGACAGCCCGCTGCCGCTCGTGGGCCTTCTCCGACTCCAGCCAGAAGTACAGGTGCTGCAGGTGGTGGGGGCAGGGAGGGGAGCGGCAGCTTGGGACCCCAGCTCCCGACAGGCCCCGCCCCCAGCCCAGACCACACCCTAAGCCACACCCACTCAAGGCCAGGCCACACCCTCGGCTCAGACCCCTCCCAGTTCCAGCCCCGCGCGGTCCACCACTCGCCCTATCCAGCCTTCCTCGTCTCTTTTCACTGCCTCGGCTCATTCCTCTCCCAAGTGAAAGTGAAAGTGAAGTCGCTCAGTCGTGCCCGACTCTTTGCGACCCCATGGACAGTAGCCTGCACCAAGCTTCTCCGTCCATGGGATTTTCAAGGCAAGAGTACTGGAGTGGGTTGCCATTTCCTTCTCCAGGGAATCTTCCCAACCCAGGGATCGAACCCAGGTCTCTCGCATTGTAGACAAACAATTTACCGTCTGAACCACCAAGCAAGAGGTGTTAATTCTTTCTCTTGTAGCTGACACGCCCCTCCTGCTGAAAGTCTTTTGAGGCGCCAAGTTCTTAACCTGTTTTTCTGCAATGTATATATTTCCAGAACAATGCTTTTCTGTGCACACACCATAAAGGCACAGAGTTACAAAGAAATACAAACGCATACTGAGACAGGTTGAACACTTCTTCAGCTGCATTTGAGCCTCTTTGTTACAGGGATGGATGATCTGACGCTGCGTGAGGATGAAGTGCTGGGAGATTCTGTGACTTGGTTGTGTCCTGTGACAACGTTTTCTCCTGGCTGGGCTCACACACCCCACCCCGACTTCCATCTGTGCACCCCAGATAGGCAGTCCCTGCTGCAGCGCCTCCCCTCAGCTCCACTGGGCCCCCAGCCTGAGATGGCCTGGCCCCTGCTGACCTAACCTCACTCTGACCCACTGCCCCCACCTCTGTGCCCACCCCAGGCTCCAGCCATGCAGAACCTCCCTCCATTCTGGCCCAATATGCTTGCTGGGGTTGCTCAGCTTTGCTCCCGTGTGCCCTCTGCCCCGGGGCCCTCTCCACCTCTCCTCTGCAGAGGCCTGCTGGCCCTGACCTCCACCCTCCCAGCAGAGGCAGCCTCCCCTGTCTGGGCCTCCCCTGACTCTGTTGACTTCTCTCCCTTCAGTCAAGGAAGGACTCTGGAGGGCAGTGGCAGAGTCGGGGTGGTAGGCGTGGGAGACACCCTCGAAGCTGGGAGCCTGCTGCAGGGGCAATTCTCTCAGTGGGAAGGAGGGCAGGTCCTTCCGGGGCAGGGCCACGGCCTCTTCCCTCACCAACTCGCTTTGCTGTGGCCTACCTGGCCCACTTGCCACTAGGCTGTGCTCACTGCACCAGCCCGCCCCACTTGTCCTAAACCGCGATGATCCCTAGAGTTGGGCAGCCCTCGTCTAGACCAGTCCCATGCCTGGCTCAGGCCCTGCGTTCCCTGCCCCCTGTCCCCTCCCTGCACTGCCCCGCGCCCTCACCGACAGCAGGAAGTGCAGCTCCTCGGTTGTGGGGTTCTGCATGATGAAGGTCTGCAGCATCTGCTCCAGGGCCCCCATGGTCTCCTTGTAGAGGGTCTGTGCGGGGTGTGGAGCAGGTCAGGGGGCAGCTAAGCCCCAGGGCCAGAATCCCTGCACTGCCCCGCGCCCTCACCGACAGCAGGAAGTGCAGCTCCTCGGTTGTGGGGTTCTGCATGATGAAGGTCTGCAGCATCTGCTCCAGGGCCCCCATGGTCTCCTTGTAGAGGGTCTGTGCGGGGTGTGGAGCAGGTCAGGGGGCAGCTAAGCCCCAGGGCCAGAGGGATGGTTGAGGCCTCCTGGGGAGCCTATGTGCGTCAGCCTCTCACTGCCCGCTTCCTGCACGCTCCCCAGGATGGGCTGCACACCAGCGAGCTCACATCATGCTCAGGAAGGGCCCCCTAGGACCCCCACTGGGCAGCCGTGGAGCATGGGTGGTCTGGGGTGGTCTGGGGCCTGCCCCAGGGCACAGGATTCTCAGTGGCTGAGAAGATTCACGAGCGTGTAACCCACTCAAGACCTGGCTGAGAAGGCTCTCGTGTCGACTTGAATGCTTTGCCATTGCCATCTTGAAATTCTCAAAAAAGGTTTAAACAAAGACCCCTTGTTTTCATTTTGCACTGGTCCTGCAAACACAGGAGACCCTCAATCTTGGCCGCTTGGCGAGTCAGGCTGGCCCAGGGAGGGAAGGGCCACAGGGAGTATCCACTGGAGGAGAGCCCTGGGGCGCTGGCCGTCAGCTCCCTGGGGGCCACTTCAGCTCGCTGAGCCTGCGTTTGTCACCTGAGAACTGGGCTGGAGCCAGACCCCTGTCAGGGTGGACGTGGACACAGGGTGAGAACGAACAGGAAGCCCCAGCCCTGCGCCTGGCTCCCGGCTGCACTTCCTGAGGGGTCATCACGTGGTAAGCCGGGCACCCTGGACTCCCCCAGGGTTGGTCTAGGCAGACGTCCCCCTTCTGGAGAGCCGCTGCAGTGGTGTCGCCGTGGGTCTAGGGGGCCCCTCACTGTCACCCACACCCAAGCTGCCTGGCTGCCGGCTGCGTCCTGGACTCCGCCTGGGGAGCTGGCCTGAGGAGCCCGGTCCAGGGGCAAGCGGTGGAGATCAGCGCTGCCTCTCCCTCCCGACACCTCCACTTCTCTGAGCTGGTTCCCTCGCTCTCTGGACGGGTCGCTGCTGGGAAGCTGAGCTACCGCAGATGCTGGGTGGGCCTGGCGCCCGGCGGGGGCTGTTAGCACCGGCTGCCTGCCCTTCGCAGTGGGCGGGACGCCTGGTGGGGGCGGGGCCGCGTGAGGCTGCAGGCGCCCCCCGGTGGCGGCTGCCCGCAACGGCCGGCATCTCCCCGCAGTGCGGCTTCCCTTGCACAGAACTTGAGAGGGTGGGCGGCCGGCCAGGGGCGTGGAGAGCACATCAGAACTCCTTCCTGCAGCCACTAGCTCGGGCAGGACCAGACCAGCTGCAGTAGCGGTGTGGGTGACACTGAGCTGCACGCTCTCAGTGCCGGCAAGAGGCAGGGAGGCCACCCATTCTATGTACAGAGGGCTGCTTTGCCCCACACGTGGGACACCCAGGGTTTCCTTTCAGCCTCAGTGCTAAGGACGACTAGCTCTTGGATCATTATCCCCTTTTTACAGGTGGGCTCAGAACAGTTAAAAGAAACCCTCAGCCCTGGCCTACGGTGGGAGGCGGGTGCCTCAGCGGCCCCCTCCCAACCCTAGAGCAGTACGCAGGACTGGACATTCTTCCCCGGGGGCCCCCCTCCGGAAGGGTTGCAGGTGCCAGGCTTGCACCTGTATGTTGGGCGGCTCCAGAAAGAGGCAGGTGTGTTTCTCCAGGACCTCCAGCAGTGGCAGGGACATCACGCTGCGGAGGCTGATGGACAGAAGCCGAGATTTCTTCTCCAAGTCCAGGGGTGGCCTCAGCTTACTGTGGGGACAAAGTGGGGAGGGCGGGGGCCTCCGTAAGACAGCCACCCGCCTCCCACGGTGGCCTGCGCTGGCTCAGGTCCCTAGCCCTGCCCAGGAGGGCCTTGATGCTTGATGTCTCCCACCTCGCTGTCCTGAGAGGCACCAGGCCTGAGCTGTGAGGCTGATGGTGAATGCTGAGCAAGGCACTCTGTGGGGCTGGGGAGCCTACCAGAGACTGGAGATGAGGTGAATGGTCTGCTGGCGAGTCGGGGTGCACAGCGTGTCCTGGGGCTCCTTCTCCATCAGAAGCTGCAAATCCCGGGTGAAGGTTGAGTCTTTCCACATACCTTGGCCTGTCCCACTTCTGACACCAAGTCTCTTTCCCACCTAAAAGCCTGGGTGCCCAGCACCCCTCTAACCTGAAGGATTCTGCTTCTGCTCTGGATCCTCACAAGAGGGCCTCTGTGATCTGACCCCCACCCCCACATCCCCCTGGCCACCTTAGACAATTAGAGCATAGACTTTAAAATCAGATGGATCATGCCTGAATCCTAGCTACTCACGCATGAGCTCACATGACCCTGGGCACACCTCCAAACTGCTCTGAGCTTCATGTATTCACAAGTAACATGATGCCATTGCCCTTGTGTTAGGTGGGAAGCAAGGCATGCAAAGCAGGGTGTCTGGGTCACAGGAGGGGCTCAGAAAAGGAGGCTGTTATTTTTGTTATTGCTACTGCATAATTATTTATCACTTGTGAGTTTCCTCCACTATCCCACAGGTTCTGCGAGGCCCAAACCCCTGGTAACTAGTGGTGCAAGCTAGGTCAGTATTGGCAGAATGGATGGTGCTGGCCTTCCCGGGTCTCAGCCACATCAGCTGTGTGGTGGATGTCCTTGGCCAGCTCAGGGCCATTGTAGGGAGTGAGTCACGTGAGGGCCGTGGAAGTGCTTCCAGGTGTGAAAGACTGTGAGGGGCTTGTCCATGCTCTAGAAGTCCAGCTGGCCCATCACTTCCACTGGTGCCTCTCGTGAGTGCTGCTGTTTGAAGAGGGTGCCTGGTTCATCCCCGGGAAGCCCTTCCCCTGCCCAAGGACCTTGCACTCACCATCAGACACTCGAGGAGCTCGGACACCTGCAAGAACTCGTAGCTTTGGGCACCCTCGTTGCGGCTGATGGCCCCCACCAGCATGAGTATGGCCGTGAGGAAGCTCTGCTTCAGGGTTTCATCCTGGGGTCAGACAGTGGAGCAAGGGGGCAGGTCGGGGAGTGGGTGTACCAGAGGGATGGGAGAGAAGGAGGGCCACTGTCACATGTGGCAGCAGGGCCGCTGCTGATGAGGGGACAGCAGAGACCTCTGGCTGGGGCTGCATAGGCCCCAGAACGGGGGGGACCCATGTGATTTTGTTTAACAATGTGAAGAGTTGATGATGCTTAAGCATCAGGAGGTGCCTGTAAGAAGCCCAGTGTCCAGCTTCTCATGATATGCGGCTACCCCAGGCCCAAAGGATCAAGTGTGCGGTGGCCTCACAGGGCTGCCTGGCCCCTCACTGTTCCCAGGGTGCAGGGTCAGGGGACTGTCATCACGGGGCATCCAGTTCCTGCAAGTGAGAACCCAGGGCTCGCTTTCGGGGGGAGGTGGAGGGCTGGGATCCTCAGGAAAACCCATGAAGCATTAGGTGGGAAGGATGAGGAGGAGGTCAGGCTCACGTTGGGGTGGGGTGGGGAGATGGGCTCCGGAGCCCTGGGAAGTCTAATCCTGACCCCACTCTGGTGGGCTCTGGGGCCCTGGGAGGTCTAATCCTGACCCTGCTCTGGTGGGCTCCAGGGCCCTGGGAGGTCTAATCCTGACCCTGCTCTGGTGGGCTCCGGGGCCCTGGGAGGTCTAATCCTGACCCCTCTCTGGTGGGCTCCCAGGCCCTGGGAGGTCTAATCCTGACCTTGCTCTGGTGGGCTCTGGGGTGGGCCGGGGGTCGTACCCAGGAGCTGTAGTAGAAGAAGATGATCATCCGGGACAGGATGTTGTCCACCCATGGAAGGATCTGGGCCTTGGCCTTGTCCGCCATCTGGCCGTAGGCGAGGAGGATGGTGCTGCTCGCCCACTTCCACCGCAGGTCCCCCGAGTTCTGGGCACAGTGGAGTAGGGGCAGGCAGGTCAGGCACACGGGGGCCCTGCTGAGCCTTCCCGTGGGGGTGTGGTGATGGGAGGTAGCCCAGGCACTAGCAGGGTCCTGGAGGCACGGCGGACCGCAGTTTATCTCACAAGGAAATAGGGGAGATGGGGCTGTTTCCCTAGGGGCGGTGGGCTGGGTCTTGTGGGCTCACTCGGAGGTGTACCCGGTGGTGCTTGTCTCTGCCAGAATGGGCTGGAGTCTAAGCCCCTCATCGTTCCGGACTTGGGGTGGCCCCTCCCCAGGGGCCCAGGACCTGGCCCCCTTCTGTCCCACCTCAGGCTGCAGGGGGCCTGGGAGGGTGTGTCTGGACCTAGAGAGACAGTGATGGGGCACCTGGCGCGTTGGCTCCAGGTGAGACCCAGAGAGTGGGGCCCTCGATGTCCCTTGAGGACACTATGATCCTGCGGCCCGTCAGTGACTAGATCCTCTCTGGGGGTCTGAGCCTCGGGTTCCAGCCGCTGCTCTACCACCCTCCAGGTGTGGCACTGCGAGGAGGAGGCAGGACCTCGGCTGTGGTCCTGGTTCTCACTCATCGCCCCTGTCCTATCCTGGCTCGCCTCCTGGGGTCGATGCCACTGCATCTGCCTTGGGAGCTCCCTGGGGCTGGCCTCGGGCCCTTGTCTTCTGCTTTGGACAAGGCCCAGAATCAAAGAGCCACTGACCACCACGTGGCAGGCAGGCAGCCACGCGGGAGCTGTCCCGGAGCCCCTGATGTGTTGGCCTCACAGCTGGGCTCCCTGCAGCCTGGTGGGAAAGAGGGAGCAACTTTGAGGAGGGGGAAATTGTGGTGCGGGGGCCATGCCGCTTCTGCAGAGGTGGGCTGGAGGCTGGGGGTTGTGGCCCACAGCCTTTCCCCCTAATCAGCCCCAGGAATCCCCACCCCACGGAAGCTCAGCATCCCTGTCCGCAGTCCAGGCCTCCAGCCGCTGGAGAGCCAGCACCTTGGGGGAGAAGCTGTTCAGGCTCCACTTGATGGGCGTGCTCCGGCCAAACTGCTCCAGGACAGCCCAGACGTGGTCCAGGTGGCGGGCAGCGGCCAGCCCCACAGTGAGTGCGATGCCCTGTGGGGGCGGATGGCAGGGTCACTGAAGTGGGCTGGTAGGATCCGGCCTACTCCTCACCTGGGTGTGTGGAAACTTAGGCCCAGGGAGGGAGGGAATTTGTCTGAGGGCACAGGGCACCTGCCTCCCACCAGCCTGGGAGGACACACATGTCTGAGCTGAGCCTTGTGGGGTGTCTCTTTATGGGGGCTGGAGGTGAGGATAGGGTGGGGGGAGAGGTGACTCTGTGGAGCCCTGCTACCGCTGCCTCCCCACCCCCAGGTCTCAAGCCCTGCGCCAGAGCGGGGAGTGAGGATCCAGGTGACAAGAAGAGGACACAGCTGTGATGGGCTCGGAGTGGGACCAGGCTCAGGGCTCAGAGTGGGACCAGGGTCAGGGTGCAGAGTGGGACCAGGGGTCAGGGGTCAGAGTGGGACCAGGGTCAGGGGTTGGAGTGTGACCAGGGTCAGGGCTTGGATTGTGACCAGGGTCAGGGCGCAGAGTGGGACCGGGGTCAGGGGTCGGAGTGGGACCAGGGTCAGGGCGCAGAGTGGGACCGGGGTCAGGGCTCGGAGTGTGACCGGGGTCAGGGCTCAGAGTGTGTGACCAGGGTCAGGGCTCAGGTCAGGGCTTGGAGTGTGGCCAGGCTCAGGCTAATCCTGTGGCCAGGGTCAGGCAGTTGGCTGAGTGGCCGCCACAGCCTTACCTCCCTCTGCTTGGGCCACTGGTGGGATGTTTCCAGCAGGGTTTTCAGGTGTGTCCTGACGTTGGTGCCGTTCTCTTCGGCTTGAAGCATCAGCCCATAGTAGATGAACAGGAAGGCCTGGGGAAATGTTCAGCTTCCTGTCTTGAGCCTGAACCCCTTCTCTGTACCCCTGTCCACCGGGCAGCCTGTGGCTTCCCTGGTGCAGGCCCCCTCGCCCCTCTGCTTTGTGACAGGCGGACCGCAGTTTATCTCACAAGGAAATAGGGGAGATGGGGCTGTTTCCCTAGGGGCGGTGGGCTGGGTCTTGTGGGCTCACTCGGAGGTGTACCCGGTGGTGCTTGTCTCTGCCAGAATGGGCTGGAGTCTAAGCCCCTCATCGTTCCGGACTTGGGGTGGCCCCTCCCCAGGGGCCCAGGACCTGGCCCCCTTCTGTCCCACCTCAGGCTGCAGGGGGCCTGGGAGGGTGTGTCTGGACCTAGAGAGACAGTGATGGGGCACCTGGCGCGTTGGCTCCAGGTGAGACCCAGAGAGTGGGGCCCTCGATGTCCCTTGAGGACACTATGATCCTGCGGCCCGTCAGTGACTAGATCCTCTCTGGGGGTCTGAGCCTCGGGTTCCAGCCGCTGCTCTACCACCCTCCAGGTGTGGCACTGCGAGGAGGAGGCAGGACCTCGGCTGTGGTCCTGGTTCTCACTCATCGCCCCTGTCCTATCCTGGCTCGCCTCCTGGGGTCGATGCCACTGCATCTGCCTTGGGAGCTCCCTGGGGCTGGCCTCGGGCCCTTGTCTTCTGCTTTGGACAAGGCCCAGAATCAAAGAGCCACTGACCACCACGTGGCAGGCAGGCAGCCACGCGGGAGCTGTCCCGGAGCCCCTGATGTGTTGGCCTCACAGCTGGGCTCCCTGCAGCCTGGTGGGAAAGAGGGAGCAACTTTGAGGAGGGGGAAATTGTGGTGTGGGGGCCATGCCGCTTCTGCAGAGGTGGGCTGGAGGCTGGGGGTTGTGGCCCACAGCCTTTCCCCCTAATCAGCCCCAGGAATCCCCACCCCACGGAAGCTCAGCATCCCTGTCCGCAGTCCAGGCCTCCAGCCGCTGGAGAGCCAGCACCTTGGGGGAGAAGCTGTTCAGGCTCCACTTGATGGGCGTGCTCCGGCCAAACTGCTCCAGGACAGCCCAGACGTGGTCCAGGTGGCGGGCAGCGGCCAGCCCCACAGTGAGTGCGATGCCCTGTGGGGGCGGATGGCAGGGTCACTGAAGTGGGCTGGTAGGATCCGGCCTACTCCTCACCTGGGTGTGTGGAAACTTAGGCCCAGGGAGGGAGGGAATTTGTCTGAGGGCACAGGGCACCTGCCTCCCACCAGCCTGGGAGGACACACATGTCTGAGCTGAGCCTTGTGGGGTGTCTCTTTATGGGGGCTGGAGGTGAGGATAGGGTGGGGGGAGAGGTGACTCTGTGGAGCCCTGCTACCGCTGCCTCCCCACCCCCAGGTCTCAAGCCCTGCGCCAGAGCGGGGAGTGAGGATCCAGGTGACAAGAAGAGGACACAGCTGTGATGGGCTCGGAGTGGGACCAGGCTCAGGGCTCAGAGTGGGACCAGGGTCAGGGTGCAGAGTGGGACCAGGGGTCAGGGGTCAGAGTGGGACCAGGGTCAGGGGTTGGAGTGTGACCAGGGTCAGGGCTTGGATTGTGACCAGGGTCAGGGCGCAGAGTGGGACCGGGGTCAGGGGTCGGAGTGGGACCAGGGTCAGGGCGCAGAGTGGGACCGGGGTCAGGGCTCGGAGTGTGACCGGGGTCAGGGCTCAGAGTGTGTGACCAGGGTCAGGGCTCAGGTCAGGGCTTGGAGTGTGGCCAGGCTCAGGCTAATCCTGTGGCCAGGGTCAGGCAGTTGGCTGAGTGGCCGCCACAGCCTTACCTCCCTCTGCTTGGGCCACTGGTGGGATGTTTCCAGCAGGGTTTTCAGGTGTGTCCTGACGTTGGTGCCGTTCTCTTCGGCTTGAAGCATCAGCCCATAGTAGATGAACAGGAAGGCCTGGGGAAATGTTCAGCTTCCTGTCTTGAGCCTGAACCCCTTCTCTGTACCCCTGTCCACCGGGCAGCCTGTGGCTTCCCTGGTGCAGGCCCCCTCGCCCCTCTGCTTTGTGACTAGCAATCCCTGGCCTGGTGGTGAAGCGTCAAGGGTGTGGCTGCAAGTCCTACCGCCCGGCCCCCGCCCTCTGTTTCTTTCGGGGGCCCGGGGCTTGCTCTGGGCATGGGGCCCATGGACAGAGCCCTGGGCTTGTGCGGTGGGCACCAGGGGTGGGAGTGTCCACCTTCTCCGAGGGCTGCTCCTGCTGCGTGTGGTCGGGCCTGGTGAGGGCCCCCAGAAGCTCCTTGGACCACCCCTCTGTGTTCAGAAACGGCACCGACTTGATGGCCATCTGTGAGCAGACGGGGGTGGGCGGACAGAGGGTTTCTGTCCCCACCCTGTGAGTCTCCCCCAGCCTGGCACGCCCCCACCCGCTCAGGGTCCTGACTCCACCGTCCTCCCCGCTTCCCTCTCCTGAGGCTCCAGGGCCCACTCTCTGACTTGTTTGCTCGCCCTTGGGGATGAGAAACTCATTCTTTAAGATGCTCCTCCCTGGAGATTCTCAAGGAGGGGCTAGAAACCAGGAGCCTGACCATGTCCCCAGGGCTGGGCCGGGGCTCGGCTGTCATAGAGGCCCAGTGGCGTGTCCTCTCAAGGTGGCTGCACCAGAGTGTGGGTGCCTGTGGGGCAAGGTTGGCCTTATTTGCCCATGGCTATCTCCCCAGCACCTAAAACAGTGCCCGACAGGTAGTTGACACTCTGTTGCTGCTGCTAAGTCACTTCAGTCGTGTCCGACTCTGTGTGACCCCATAGACGGCAGCCCACCAGGCTCCCCCATCCCTGGGATTCTCCAGGCAAGAATACTGGAGTGGGTTGCCATTTCCTTCTCCAATGCATGAAAGAGAAAAGTGAAAGTGAAGTCGCTCAGTCTGTCCGACTGTTAGCGACCCCATGGACTGCAGCCCACCAGGCTACTCCGTCCATTGGATTTTCCAGGCAAGAGTACTGGGGTGGGGTGCCATTGCCTTCCTTGGACACTCTGTTAGTATTTTTGAATGAAGGAATGAATGAACCAATGATCAAATGAATAAGTCCCTTTTAAACATAAAGTCCTAAAAGTCCTAACACTGCATCATTTTATGATGATAAATACACAACCTCTCTATTTTCAGTGTTCCTGGTTTCCACAATACAAGTTATCTAAGATTTTGATCCTAAGATTTTTTTCTGATGGAGAGATTCCTTTTAATTATGCTCCCAACCCAAATACCTTAAAAGAAAAAAGGATTGGTAAATGTGAAGATAAACATTCCAAGAAGTTTGTTTAGCCAAATCACCATAAATTAAGTTGAAAGACACAGTTTTTTTTCTCTATGATTTGTTGCCAAGAGTTAATATCATTGATAAAGAGCACTTTTTAAAACCAATAAGAAAAAGATGACAATCCACTTAAAAATGGAGATATATAAACTCAACCTTAGTAATATTTAAGAAATGGAAATTAAGATGATGTATCATTTTGGCCAAGATTGAGAAATAGTAAAAGCACCACATTTTGGAGGTGATTGGATCACATTAAAGTGCAGGTTTGGGCAATGCTAACTAAAACTTATAGTTTATATGCATCCATTTCCCCAGTTGATTCCATTTCTGGGATCTACCCGAAAGGAGCACTAGCCGGGCCACACTTGGAGACAAGGGCGCCCTCTGCAGGCAGGACTGTCTGCACCCGCTCTGGTGATGCACCCTTGGACCTGGAAATGGAAACTGCCCTAGCCTAGGGCCTCTCTTGTGGCTCAGATGGTAAAGAATCTGCCTACAATGCAGGAGACCTGAGCGCTGTCCCTGGGTTGGGAAGATCTCCTACAGAAGGGAATGACTACCCGCTCCAGTACTTTGCCTGGAAATTCCTATGGACAGAGGAGCCTGGCGGGCTACAGTCCATGGGGTCGCAAAGAGTGGGACACGACCGAGTGACTGGTGCTTTCACTGCACATTGGCCATCTCCACTCCTCCACGGCTTTCCAGGTGGTGCTGGTGGCAAAGAACCAGCCTGCCAATGCAGGAAGCATGAGATGCGGGTTTGATCCCTGGGTCGGGAAGATTCTCCTGGAGAATGGCCTGGGAACCTACACTTTCTTGCCTGGAGAATCCCATGGACAGAGAAGGTTGGTGGGCTACAGTCCATAGGGTCGCAGAGAGTCAGATACATGACTGAAGCGATTTAGCATGCACGCACACCAGGGCGGAATCCAGAAGAGCCTGTCTGCCCCAGTCGTGCCCCACACCTGGTCCATTTGTTGGGGTGCAGCAGGACCTTGGGTGGCTCTCCCATATGCTCACTGGACAGGTGTCTGCTGAATGCCCAGGGAACCCCAGCCTCCTGGAAGCACCAGGGGCTTCTGTCCCCTCCCCCAAACCTTCAGTGTCTCTTTTTTTCATGGCTGCATGTACCAGCATTTGGTGGCCAAAGCGGAGCCCAAACTGCTACAACACTATTTATGGGAATTAGTGTGAATTCTGCATGTTTCCGTATCAGAGATAGTCATCTATCTGATTCTGCATCAGTCCTAGACTCTGCTAAGAATGTTTACAGAATATATAAGGGGGGCCCTATATTTCTTTTTATAGTTTGAAATATTTTGAAATTTGAATCTGTTTCCAAAATTTTCTTTAAAGCTTGAAATATTTTAATATTGAGGTCTATTTAACTTACAGTGAGACACATGTATCATCAGTGTGTAGTGCAATGAATTTTGACAAACGTACGTATGTCTCAGTTCAGTTCAGTGGCTCAGTCGTGTCCGACTCTTTGTGACCCTGTAGACTGCAGCACGTCAGGCCTCCCCATCCATCACCAACCCCCGGAGCTTATTGAAAGTTATGTCCATCGAGTAGGTGATGCCATCCAACCATCTCATCCTCTGTCACCCGCTTCTTCTCCTGCATTCAATCTTGCCCAGCATCAGGGTCTTTTCCAATGAGTCAGTTCTTCGCATCAGGTGGCCAAAGTATTGAAGCTTCAGCTTCAGCTTCAGCATCAGTCCTTCCCATGAATATCCAGGACTGATCTCCTTTAGGATGGACTTGTTGGCTCTCTTTGCAGTCCAAAGGACTCTCAGGAGTCTTCTCAAACACCACAGTTCAAAAGCATCAATTCTTCAGCCTTCACATATCTTTATGGTCCAACTCTCACATCCATACATGACTGCTGGAAAAACCGTAGCCTTGACTAGACGGACCTTTGTCGGCAAAGTAATGTCTTACCCCGTCAATATCGGGACCTTTTCCGACTGCCCCAGAAAGCTCTCTCACGCTCACTCCTGGTTAATCTCCATCCCCACAAGACTGGTTTGATTTAGTTCGCCTGCCATAAGGTTAATTTTGCCTCTTCTAGAATTTCCTACGACTGGAATCGTGCGGTGTGTGCTTCTCTGTGTCTAAAAGACGTTTCTTAAAGAGGCGTGCTGATTAGTTTTTCGGCTGTGGTCTTCACTGCTGCGAGCGGGCTTTCTCTAGCTGAGGGCTCCTCTGAATTGTGGCACACGGGCTTCGCACCGCAGAGGCTTCCCTGCTTGTGGGGCTCGGGGTCTAGGAGCATGGGCCTCATTCCATAGCTACGGCTCGCCGGCTCGAGAGAGGAGTCTCAAAACTTGTGACACTTGGGATTAGCTGCTCCTGGGCATGTGGAATCTTCCCAGACCAGGGATCAAACCAATGTCCCCTGCATTGCAAGCTGATTCTTAACCACTGGACCCCCAGGGGGAGCCCCGTGTCTGGTGTTTTTTTCCCTCAGTGTGTGTTTGAGATTCGCTGTGCTGTTGCACGCTTCTTCAAGTTGACTCCTCTGTTTCTGCTCCGACTTTTGTTGTTTCATTTCTGCCACTCAGCTTCCGTGTAACTCGCTCTCCTTTCTCCAGTTTCCTCAGGTGGGTAATTGATTTCAGGTCTTTGGGAGGGGATGAGTCTGCCTGGTACAGGTTGTTCCTAGTCTGAGGCTCTTAGGAATAAGGCTGCTGGGAACATGCTTCTGTGTGTAATTTTGTATATGAGTGTTTCATGCCTCTGGGGTTAGTACCTGAAAGTGGAACTCCCGAGTCCTAACTGTATAAGAAAATGTCAGTATTCCAACCAGGTTTCCCCGTCCCACCCGCAGCGGGCACTTCCCCACCAGCATTTGGCCGAGCCTTTCTTTCTCCTTTGAGGTCTGTCCGTGGGTGGGTGGAGGCTCCTCCTGGATGTTAACTGACATTTCCCTGAGGATTCAAGATGCTGACCATAGTGTCTTTGGCTTTTGGTCATTCATCTGCCTTCCTCTGTGACATGCCTACTGAAATCTTCTGTTCACTTTTGCAGTTGGGCTGCTTGTCTTTTCTCCCAGATTTTTGGAAGCGTTCTTCACTTCTTCTGGATACAATCCCTTGTCAGAGATATGTCTCGTGAATATTTTCTTCTTGTCTCTGATTTCCCTTTTTTCACGTTCCTCATAGTATTATGGGATGAGCAGATGCTTTAATTCAGATGGAATCCAATTCATCCATTTAAAAAAAATTTTATGCTGAGTGATTTCTGGTTTCCAAGAAATATTTACCTGCCCCAAGATAAAGGTAAGATCGTCTCCTGTGTTTCCCTCAAGAAGTTTTTTTGTTTTTTAATGTTTAGGCCTTGGGTCCATCTCAAATTAACTTTTGTGAACGGTTCGAGGCAGGCATTAAAGTTCCTTTTAACCCCCTAGATAGGTGATTATTGCAGAACCATTTGTTCAAAAGACCTTCCCTATTGAATTGCTTTGGTACCATTAAAAAAAAGTTAATCGATCACGTAAGTGTGGTTTTATGTTGGCGTTTCTATTCTATCTCTGTCAGTTCTCACTATCTTGTTGATTGTAGCTATATAGGAAATCTTGAAGTCAGCTAGTGTAATTCTTGTAAATCATGCTCTTTTTCAAGATTGTTCTGGCTATTCTAGGTCTTTTGAAATTTCCATATAAAATTTTAAATGATAGATTTTATTTAATTCTATAATGAAGATAGTTGGCATCACACAGGCAATACACAAATCAATTTTTAGAACTGACATCTTAACATTATTGACTCTTGTTATCCATGATCATTTATCTGCATTTAATTAGGTTTTATTTCTTTTTGCAGTGTTTTGTAAAGATCTTGCCCATATTTTGTTAAATTTGTCTGAGTCTTTCATGTTTTTAATGTGACCGCATCATAGTTTTTTAGAAGCTTATTTTCCAGTTGTTTATTGTTAGTGCACAGAAATTCAGCTGACATTTGCATATTGATTCTATATCCAGAGATCTTGCTAAATTCAATTATTAGTAATTAATAGTTCCAGAATTTAAAAATCTGTGAGATTTTCTGTGTATGCAATTATGTTGTCTGCAAAGAAAGACAGTTTTTCATTTTCTATTGTAATCCATATATCTGTTTTCGCCTGTCTCTTACCTTACTGCCCCGGTTAGGACTTCAGTGCAATGTTGGCCAGAAGTGGAGACCGTGGGCCTCTTTGCCTCATTCTGATCTTAGTGGGAAGGCGTCACTCACTCATCATTAGGTGCATGAGTGGCAGGGCTTCCACAGACGCTCGTTTCCTCCTCCTCCTGCTCTGTGAAGAGCCTTCCTCAATGTGATACTGGGACTTACCAAAAAAATATACACGTGGTCTCCATCTTCTTCTGGCACAGAGCTTCTGAGACCCTTTCCTAAGTGCAGAGAGCAGTAACGGTGTCTTTTGTTGTTCACAAGAAGCCTGGTTCCACTTCTTGGTGAAGTGGATGAGGGTGAGTTGCCAGGAGAACCAATCTTGGACTGACAGTTGGAACTCTGACCCTAACCTCTGAACCTTCAGAGAGGGTGACAGGTGGACTCTCATCATCAGCCATCAGCAGTTTCGTGAATCACACCTATTAACAAGGTCTCTGTAAAACCCCCAAAGGGCTGGGATGAGAGAGATTACAGGCGGGTGGACAAAAAGGCAGGTTTTTCTTGCTAATATTTGCTAAGTATTTTTTGAGTTCATCCTCATAAAAGATATTGGTCTGTAGCTTTCTTGTAATGTCTTCTTCCGGCTTTGGTGTTGGAGTTGTGCTGGCCTCATCAGATGGTTTCCAGAGTGTTCCTTCTTCCTCTATTTTCTGAGAGAATTTGGACAGAATTGGTATTATTTCTGCATTAACTTGTGATGAGCTTCCCTGGTGACTCAGACGGTAGAGAATCTGTCAGCAAAGCTGGAGACCCAGGTTGAATCCCTGGGTTGGGAAGATGCTTTGGAGAAGGGAATGGCAACCCACTTCAGTATTCTTGCCTGGAGAATCCCGTGGACAGAGGAGCTAGCAGGCTACTGTCTGTGGGGTCCCAAAGAGTCAGACATGACTGAGCGACCGACACTTTTAACTTGTGATAGAATTAACCAGCGAAGCCTGTGGGAAGGTTTAGAAAATATGACTCCAGTTTCTTTTATCCAGAGCTACTCGGATCCTCTGTTTCTTCTCTTGTCAGTTTTGTGGTTTCTACGGAATTTGTTTATTCAATCTAAATTGCCTAATTTATTGGAATCATATTTTATTACTCTTCCATGTTTAAAGGTTGTTCAGTGATATTCCATCTTTACTGATAATATTTTTTATTTGCTTGATCAGCTTATCAACGAGCTTATTTTATTAATATTTTTGAAAAACCCACTTTTGATTTTATTCACTCTCTATTGTTTGTCTATTTTGAAAAATTTGATTTTTCCGCTACTTTTAATTATTTTCTTTCTTCTACTTTGGGCTTAATTTGCACTTTGGGGGATGGCTCCTTAAAATGGAGTTTAGATAATAGATTTTATCTTTTTTCTTTTATAATATGGGCATTACAAATATAATTTTCTTCTAAGCATTGTTTTTTGTTGAGCGCCACAGATTTTCAAATTTTCATATTGTGCTTTCTTTACCATTCATTTCAAAATATTTTCTAATTTTCCTTGTGATGTCTTCTATGGCTTGTGGCTTATTTAAAAGTGTTGTTTAATTTCCAAATATTTGGAATTTCTCCAGATATATTTTTGGTATTGATCTCTAATTGATGTTCTGGGCAGAGAATGTACTCTGATTTCAGTCCTTTTAAATTTATTGAAACCTGATATATGGCCCAGTAAATGATCTGTCTTGGTGAATGTTCCATTTATATTTGAAAAAAAAGTCAATTAGATCAATTTGGTTAATTATGCTGTTGAAGTCTTCTATGTACTTAGTGATTTTCTGTCTTATTTTTCTATCAATTACCTGTATTGCTGCCGCTGGCGGTATTATTTCCACTAAATGCTATTTAATTACAACCATTCTGCTACTACTATATGATAATAATAACTAATGCAGTGAGTGAGGGCTTCCTGTCTGCCATGCACAGTGCCAGACATCAAGTCGATTATTTCCTGTCATTTCACAGCAAGCATTGGAGGTTGGTACTTTCACCCGCATTTGATAGAGGAGGAAATAAGGTATAGAGAGGCAAAGCAGGTCACCCAGGACACACAGCTGTGGTTGGCTGAATCTGGACTTGAATCCAGGCCTGCCAGGGCCTGGCTTCCCCTCTCCTGGCCATGTGGTGTGTGGTTAGAGCGGGAGCAGCGTGACACCCGTCCTCGCTGTGACAACTTCAGTCCCCACCGCCCTCCTCCTTGCCTCTCTGCTCTCCCGTCTGGCCTCCGCATCCTCCCTGGGTCCCTCAGCCATGGACCCAGACCCCAGGATGGGCGGGAGGGGCCTTGTGTGCATTGGACACTTGCTCTGTGCCAAGTGTCTAGAGACAGGTTCACATCCTGACTCGCAGGGACCCTGCTGCTCCTCGGTACCAGCCTCCCCCGCCCTCCGCCTCCCGTCCTGAGCCTCCTCCGCCCTCCCAGGGCTGAGCGGGTGCCCACCCTCCCCCCCCATCAGCCTCACAGAAGGCCCCCATGGCTGGGCTCCCTCCATACCTTGGCCAGCTGCTCTTCCCAGCCACCCTTCTCTCTCTCCTTGAAGAGATTCTCTGAGGGAGAGAGTGGAGGTGGTGGTCACTGGAGGCCAGGTCCTGTGTCCACGGCCAGGGCTGGGTCTTGGGCTCCATGTCCCCATTGGTCATGACTGAGTCAGGACTACATTGTCCTGTGTTTATCCGGCTCCCTAGGGGAGGTGAGCTCCGAGGATGGTGAGCTGGACTTGGGGGTCCAGAGCGCTGGGCTGGAGTCGTGGTCCTGCCATCCATGCTGTGTGACCTCAGGTGGGTCAACTTCCCTCTCTGGACCTCAGGCTCACTGACAGTGGTATAGAGGGTTCCTGCTGGGCATGGCCCCTTGGGATGTCCTTGGATCTCCTCAATGGTGGGAAAACAAGGCCCAGAGAGGGGCACACTGGGGGGCTGGAAAGCCTTTATGGAGCTTTGGAAACCCAACCTCAGAAAGAGGGGCCACTTCGGGGATTGCTCTGGGGGGGTCTCAGAGGTGACCCGAGGCACAGAGGGACCTCCACCCAGCCTGTCAGCTCCAGGTGAGGTGGCTTGGCAAGCCGAGCCAAGCTGAGGCCTGTCTCCTCCCAGCCTTCTTCAAAAGCGCAGCCTCTGAGGCCTCCCCTCTGGGTCGCCCTGGAGACAGCAGACCCACCACACCCATTTCTCCCCCTGACCTCAACCCCCCACCCCTACCCTCACTGAGGCTGTAGACTAGCTCCTCCATAAAGCCCCAAGGTGTACTCACACCATTTCCTCCTCAAAGCCCTACTCATGGCGTGCAAGGCATGGCTCAGAGTTGGCCGCCTCCTCTGGGAAGTCCTCCCTGATGGCCACCAGGGCAGAAGTACCTCCCCAGCTGGGCAGCAGTGAGTTCAGCTCATGCTTGTGAATGAATGAATGAGGGACTGATGAGAGGTGGACTTTGCCTCCCTGGCGAGGCTGTGAGCTCCTGATGGCAGAGCTGGGCACACGACAGGAACACAGAGCATTAGCTGAGCCTCATCCTGGTAAGACCTCCCCCCATGAGTCCTCCCCAGGGTTCCTCAGAGACCCCCACTATCCAAGGTGGCCCTCCCAGTGGCTCAGAGGCAGCAGCCATGGAGGAGGCACAGAGATATGGACCTCCCGGGCCTGTGACGTGCAGCTGGGTGCCCAGGCCTGTCGCACAGTCTCTGTGAGCTCGGCCTGGCTGTCTGCCGGGAACCAATGGAGAGGACCACGGACCACGCGGGGTGCAGGCCTTCCTCCTGGAGCCTCCTCACTCCGCCCTGGTTGTGACCAGGCGGGCGGCTGAAATGCCAAGGGCAGGAGCGTGGCCTCGTCGGGACGGGCAGCACAGATGGGCCGTGGGGGTGTCCGGGCCGCAGCCTGTGGCCGTCTGGCTTCCTTGTTGTGCAGCTGACGCTCGGTCCCGAGTGTGTCCCGCGGTCAGCAGCCCTGCCGGCCCCCTCCTGCTCTCTTCACGGTCTGCCCCACCCCCTGCTAGCCTGTGGACAGAGGGTGGCCGGGCCCAGGCCCCGAGGCCGGGACATACCGTCAGAGGTCATGATGCCCATCACGTAGAAGAGACTGCGGTGTGGGAAGACGCCCGACAGGACCTCGGTCTCCAAGTGCTGGGCCACCACCTGCCACGAGTGCCTGCAAATGGCCACCAGCACGTTGCTGGCCGCATCCTGGTAGGCCTCCTCCAGCTCCTGGGAGGGGGCGGAAAGGAAGAGTGGGTGGTCAGATGGAGCCTTGACATCTCACACACGGGGTCTGGTTTGGTGGGCAAGACAGCTACTGTCAACCCAGGTTTTGGATGGAAAACAGGCTGAGGAAGCCCGACACGCAGAGTGAGTGGGTGAAGGTGAAGATTATCCCCAGGGCTCAGGATCACACACGAATGTCCACATCCCTGGGCCTCTTCCTGGTCCAGAAACCCATTGTCATTGTCCCTGCTGCTGAGCCTTTGCACATAGGCTGTCTCCCGCCTGGAACACTGCCCACTCGCCCTGTCTATCCAAACGCTAGTCCATTTTGAAAGCTCGCTCTAACGCCTACACCCTGGACACGCATCCTGAAGGCTCTACTTGATGTCACCTCTTTCCGGAACTCCTGGGAGCTTAGGACAACATCACAGCCGTGGAGTCTTAACCACCAGGGATTCAGAAACAGAGTCTCTGCTTCTGTCCTGGGATCTCTGGCCTGAGGAGTCAGTGTCAGCGTCTCGGGGGCAGAGGCCCAGCTGGCCAGCCCCCTCGCCCTCCCTGCACCCCAGCCAGGCCCACCATGCCCTACTCGAGGGGCAGCCTCAGACCGTCCGGTGCTGTGTTGCCACACCCAGGGCTTTTCTCAGTGCTGAGTAATCATGTAAAATTATATCATTTATGATTTGTTGAAAGGGTGACTATGAGGGCTTCTTGTTAAGATGGTGGGTTGAATCTGATTTTG
Source organism: Oreotragus oreotragus (assembly GCA_006410675.1). Classification (NCBI taxonomy): domain Eukaryota; kingdom Metazoa; phylum Chordata; class Mammalia; order Artiodactyla; family Bovidae; genus Oreotragus; species Oreotragus oreotragus. Next base: position 965,549 of record SJYX01016940.1, read on the forward strand.
CTCTTTCAGGAAAAGAACTCAAGTACTCTACATTTAGGAGATTTTTACTGAGGGCGATAGCCCACCCCTCTGGTTGAGGTAACTGGGCTGAGCGCTAAGTTGGCAGTAAGGCAAGCTGAGAACTGGCCTCCACTGACACCACACGTGATCTGGTAGAAATCCTGGGGTGGGTGTGTGTCTCCCGAATGCTTACAGCTAGGGAGGCCGGGGAGAGGGTAGAATGTGTGCAAAGTAGTCAAGCGCCCAGATCCCTTCCCCACCCTGCACACCCACAGGATCTCTGGAGGCCAGGCTGAGGGTCTCTGGGTGGGGAGGCCAGGCCTGCAAGTGCGAGGGACAGACACTTCCTGGGTCAGGTTCTCCACTTTGCCGCATGGGGCTGTGCCCCAGATCAGGGCTTCCCTGGGAGATCTGGATGGCCTGAGAGGAACGTCACTGAGGTGCTGATGTGGGGACAGGGGACACGCGGAGAGAGGCCAGGCCTGCAAGTGCGAGGGACAGACACTTCCTGGGTCAGGTTCTCCACTTTGCCGCATGGGGCTGTGCCCCAGATCAGGGCTTCCCTGGGAGATCTGGATGGCCTGAGAGGAACGTCACTGAGGTGCTGATGTGGGGACAGGGGACACGCGGAGGACAGTAGAGGGCTCACCTCGTAACTCTGCAGTGGACCCCCAACCTCATCACCCACCTGTGTGCCCAGAGCACCTCAGCAGCTCCTAAGCACAGGCAGATGGCCACACAGAGAAGGCCACGGATGCGGGAGGGACCAAAACCATAGCCAAAACCACAAACCTGATGAAACCCAGAGAAAAGCTACTCAGAGGAAATAGAGGCCAAACAGAGAGAGAAAACTGGAAGCAAAACAGTCCTTTTAATATCCTGAGAGATAAGAGAAGACACTGCATCTGTGAAGCTATTAACAGGATGAAATGGGAACTTTCTGAGGACAAAGACCAAGATCTCTTGAAAGTTAAAGGCTCATGAATATGCATAGAAAATGCAGTCAAAGATTTGGAAGATGATGGCTCTTCAGCGAGGAGAACGAAGGAGAGATGGAAAAAGAGAGGTGGGATGAGAGTATGAGGAACTCTGGAGAGCTCTGGGTCTGAGAGTCAGGTGTTCCTGAAGCCTAGTACAGAGCAACACAGGGGATGATCTCCTGGGGAATCAGGGAAGCATCTTCCAGAAGCAAAGGACCCAAGCAGCTGGACTGAAAGGACGCAGGACCGCCCAGCACAGAGGCTAAAATGGACCCAGAGCTAGGCACACGCTAGGCGCCGTGCAGGACGGAGGAGCCAGGAGGCACTTGCTCTCCCTGTGAGTCTTGGACCAGCTTGTGCACCCAGAGAAGTGCCTGGGTCCCCACCTGCTGGGGGATGTGCAGTCCAGGTCCAAACCTGTGGTCTTCAATAGGCGGGGACCCAGAGGCAGGCAGCCAAGGGCTGAGGTACTGCCTGGGGAGTGGGTGGGATGCACAGACCAGCCAAGAACTCTCTGAGACTCACCTTTCTCTGCTGTAAAGTGGGTGCATGAGGCTGTCCCTCTGAAGGGGCTGGTGGTAAGAAAATGAGAAAATGGGCAGACTCGCTTGGTCAGCCACAAGGCTGGGCATTCCCAGCACTCTTTGGGTCCCTGGGGCAGCTGCCTGCACCCCAGAAGCCTTTGTGGAATGGCCTATTTGCTGGGGGTGGGTGGTGGGGGGAGATTCACCGTGGACTTGGTCATGTTCTCCAGGGCCAGTTGCATGAAGGACTTCTCCCAGGTCTCCTCCAGGGACTCACTGGCTCCAATGACTGCCCCTAGGACGTGGAAGAGCCGGAACTTGTGCCGGGTGGAGATCTGCGGGTGGCAGGGTGGACAAGGCTCAGGGACGAGTTGAGTCTGATTAAGTGGGGAGTCGCCATGGGAGCAGCGAGGGGCGGGGGCGTGGTGCGTAAAGAGGCCAGCGATGAGATAGCACAGTGGATGCACTTGGCCATCCATGCAGCAACACCTTTGTGCACAGCCTGGAGCTAGGTTCTGCAGAGACAGATGATTAAACACTTGTCCCCATCCTCAGGGAACTGTCAGGGGGTCTGAAGAGCATTCTGCCAGTTCATCCATTCATTCTTTTATCCATCCGTTCATTAAAAAATCCAGATAGAGCTTTCCCCTAGTCATCCACCCAACCATCCCTCCCCTGTGACTTTAGGCTAATCACTTCCCTCCTCTAAGTTTCAGCGTTCTCATCTCTGAGAATCATGATAGTTTATCGAGAGACTGTTCAGAGGATGGTCCACACATGTTGGTCTACTTTCCACCCACCCGCTGCTGGCTCGCTGGACGCCTGGGGAGACTGACTTGCCCCAGATCACGGCTCTGCTGTCTGGAGGAACCAAGGTCTGAACCTGCTTTGGGTCTAGCCCTGCCCTCCCCTCTCCACGCCCCGCCTGAAGAGCCCCAACAGCTCCCACCTGCTGGTTGTTTACAAAGTAGTCGTGGATGGTTTCTAGCACCAGGTTGGGGGCCCCGTGCGCCATGCTCTTGATTTTCTTGACGATGTACCTCAGGTGGAGGGAGTCTGAACCACTGAGGTCCCGGAGCAGCTTGAAGCAGATGGCTGAGGCAGAGGGCATGCGGGTGGGTGCGCCGTGGGGGCCACAGGAGGGGCGGGGCTGGGCGGGCAGGGAGGGGTGGGGCTGGGGACACACTGGGAGATCCTGGGGCTCCTAACCGCTCTGCCAAGGGAAGATCAGAAGCAAGAAAGCAAGCAGGGAATGCATTCTCGCTCGCTCGTGCGGTACTCGATTCATTCATTGGTTCACTCTTCTTTCCACCCATCCATTTACCCATTCGTCTATCATCCATGTGTCTGTCGATCTGTCCATCCACCCATACATTTATCCATGTCTTTCTATCCATCAATCCGCCGGTCCACCCACCTGCCTGCTCATCCTTATGCTCATTCATCAGTCCATCCATTAATAAGTTTATCCATCTGTCCACCTTCGGTCCATCCGACCTTGCATTCCTAAATCCATCTATCCATCCATCTACTCACTATTCACCCATTTAAAAATTCATCTACCCATCCACCCACCCTTAATATATAAATTAAGCATTCATCCCTCCATCCCTCCATCTGTTCTTTCCTCACCCCTTCATCCTCCATCCAGTCACCCAACATTCAGTGGTGTTCATTTATTGTAAGACTGTGTGTGTGGCTCCAAGGGAAGTCAGGGCCCGGCTCTGTTCTGAAGGAGCTTCTGGCCCAGGAGAGCCCTACCCAGTATCAGCGGACTTGAGTTCTGTGGAGAAGTTGTCTAAAAGGCCCTGGACACACAGAGAATGGAGGGGTGATAAATCCTAAGACAGAGAGGCAGTCAGGACTGGCTTCCTAGAGAGGGTGGCATTTTAGCTTTGCCTATAAGGATGAAGGCAGGTCATCCTTTGAAGGAGGGGAAAAGCATTCCAGTGAGAGGGCCAGGTGTGAGCTGAGGCTCTAGGGTGTGAAAGGTGTTGGAGGAGGGTGGAGGGAAGGGCTGAGAGAGGGCATTTTGGGCTTCTGATGGTGTCTCAGGAGGTGTGAAGAGGTCAGAGAGGATGCGCGGGAGGCCCTGCTGAAAGCTGCACCAGATCCACACCTCTAGACACCCCAAGGTCCTGGAGGGTGGGCTTGCTCTGGCCCTCGTCCTCAGGACTTCCTCAGGTGGAGTGACTGATGGGATCTGCTGGAACCGAGTCCCGGGGCTGGGGGTCACCTGCATTGTAGGCTTCCTCGATGAATGTCCTGTGCTCCTTGGGCATCAGGGCGGCCTGGCTGCTCTGTGACTTGCAGAGCAGGATGGTGGTGGGGTGCCTCTGTCTGTCCTCATGGGCAGAATTCTGAGGTACCCTCATGTAGGACTGGTTCTTTGTGAATTCAGAGATGTGAAGAGAGGGTGGCATTTTAGCTTTGCCTATAAGGATGAAGGCAGGTCATCCTTTGAAGGAGGGGAAAAGCATTCCAGTGAGAGGGCCAGGTGTGAGCTGAGGCTCTAGGGTGTGAAAGGTGTTGGAGGAGGGTGGAGGGAAGGGCTGAGAGAGGGCATTTTGGGCTTCTGATGGTGTCTCAGGAGGTGTGAAGAGGTCAGAGAGGATGCGCGGGAGGCCCTGCTGAAAGCTGCACCAGATCCACACCTCTAGACACCCCAAGGTCCTGGAGGGTGGGCTTGCTCTGGCCCTCGTCCTCAGGACTTCCTCAGGTGGAGTGACTGATGGGATCTGCTGGAACCGAGTCCCGGGGCTGGGGGTCACCTGCATTGTAGGCTTCCTCGATGAATGTCCTGTGCTCCTTGGGCATCAGGGCGGCCTGGCTGCTCTGTGACTTGCAGAGCAGGATGGTGGTGGGGTGCCTCTGTCTGTCCTCATGGGCAGAATTCTGAGGTACCCTCATGTAGGACTGGTTCTTTGTGAATTCAGAGATGTGGGAGGAGATTCTGAAAGGGAAAAGAGGCCTTGGGTGTATGCATCTGAATGGCCCTGTGTGTTTACAGAAGGAGGTGCTGTAGAGGCAGAGAGGATGGTATTATCTAAATAGAAAATTCCAAAGAATCTAAAAAACACCCTACCAGAACTAAAAAGTGAATTCGGCAAATTGGCAAATATAAAGTCAGCATACAAAAATCAGTCATGTTTCTATGTACCAGCAATGAACTGTGAATTAAAATAAAAAGGTACTATAAACAATAGCACTAAAAATCATGAGATATTTAGGTTTAAATTATCAAATAATTGTAAGATCTATATACTGTAAAATATAAAATACTGTTGAAAGAAATAAAGACTTTAATAAATGGAGCGACACGCCATGTTCACAGATTGAAGACTCAATATTGTTGTCTATTTTCTCTAAATTTATCTAAATATTCAATGCAATTTTCATCAAAATCCCAGAAGCATTTTTTTTGGTAATAGCCAACAAATTGTTTCTAAAATTTATATGGAAAAGTAAAGGAATGAAGATAGCCAAACAATTTTGAGAGGAGAATTGGAGCACTGATACTGCTGATTTGGAGGTTTATTATAAAGTTATAGTAATCAATGCAGTGCGGTATTGATGAAAGCACAGGAATATAAACAAATGGAGCAAACTGTAGAGTCTAGGAAAAGACCCACATGTATTATGGTAAAGGTGCAAAAGTAATTCAATTAAGAAAGGATGGTCTATTCAATAAATGGTGCTGCAATAACTGGATAAACACATGTAAAAAATCAACCCCAATTTATATCTCACTACAAACATAAATTAACTCAAAATTGATCACAGACTTAAAGTAAAACCTAAAATTCTAAAACTTCTAGAAGAACACATAGGAGTAAATCTCTGTGATCCTGAGTTGCACAAAGCAGTCCCGTATTCGACACCGAAGGTACCATTCATAAAATAAAAAATTGGTAAATAAGTTCACCAAAATTAAGAATTTCTGCTTTTTGAAAGACAGCTACAACAAATGAAAAGATAAGCTTTGGACTTGGAGGAATAATTTTCAAATCACATACGTGATAAAAGACTATGCCTGAAATATATAAATTCCTTACAAACAAAACCCAAACAACCTAAGAAAATACAGGTAAAAAGATTCAAATGACATTCCACTAAAGGAGAAAAGCAGATGGCAAATAAGCCCATAAAAGCTGCTCCACACCATTCCCCATGGGGGAAACAAATTAAAACCACAGTGGGATATCAACACACATCTACTAGAATGGAGAAAAGAAAAACCAGAAAATACCAAGTGCCGGTGAGAAGGCAGAGTAACTAGAGTTTCCATCATTGCCCGCGGAAATGCAAAATGGTACAGCCAGTGTGGAGGGTAGTTTGGTACTTCCTTAGAAAGTAAAACCTACATTTACCATCTAACTCAGCTGTTCTACTCCTAGGCATTTACCGAAGTGAAATGACAACGTCACACAAAAATCTGTACACAGATGTTACCTTGGCTTTATAATAACCCCAAACAGAAAAAATCCAAATGTCCTTCGACTGGTGAATGCACAAAAATACTGCATTTTATTTCAGTACCCACAGAAATACTACTCAGCAGTAACGAGAGGAGTGACTGACGAAGGAGGCCACATGGAGGAGGTTTACATGAGTTACGCTGTGTGGAAAAAACCAGACCCAAAAAATCCAAATGTCCTTCGACTGGTGAATGCACAAAAAAACTGCATTTTATTTCAGTACCCACAGAAATACTACTCAGCAGTAACGAGAGGAGTGACTGACGAAGGAGGCCACATGGAGGAGGTTTACATGAGTTACGCTGTGTGGAAAAAACCAGACCCCCAAAGCGGCATGCTGCCTTGTCCCATTTTTGTGACATTCTGAAAAGGTGAAGTTATACAGACAGAAAACAGATCAGTGGTTTCTGGGGATAGCGGGGTTACTGGAGGATTGATTACGAAAAGGGGCATGGGGAATTTGCAAGGGGAGCTGGAACCATTTCATAGCTTGTGTGTGGTAGTGGATACACCACTGGATGAGTCCCAGTCTAGAACTGGGACTCCCTGGTGGTCCAGCAGTTGGGATTTGGAGCTTCCACTGCAGGGGGTGCAGGTTAGATCCCTGGTCAGGGAACAAAGATCCCACATGCCGTGCAGTATGGCCCCCAGAAAATTTAATTGAAAAGAAAAAATTTGTAGAACTGGACACTAACAAGGGTGAATTTTACTGCATTTAAATAAGAAAGAAATACTTTAGCTACTGAACAACAACATAGCTAAAAACACACAAACCAAGAACAAAAGAAATAAGAACAAAAATGATCCCCCATCTCATTTCCTTCTATTTCTTTTTTCTTAAATATTTATTTACTTTTTACTTTTTGGACACTGACCAACCCCTGGGCCTTTTCCTTCCCAGTCCCCCTGGAGGTGTGCTGCCTGTCTCTGGGTCCCCCGCATGTCCCAGGGAAGGCCCTGGGCGAAGGCCCAGTGACTGACCGACTGAATGGATGCTGCTGGGGGTGTGCTCCTGGGAGGAGCCAAGGTCAGCCTTGGACAGCGGGACCATCCTCCCATCCATCTGGAGCTGCTACCTTCAGCTCCCCTCCCAGCTGGCCTTCCTGCCTGGAACGTGGGGGCCTTCCCCGTCCCTGGCCATGTCCAGCCTGAATTCCCTCTGCCCCTCCCCACCATCTGTTTCTCTGGGGACCAGTGACTGTGTGGTCAGCAGGGGATTCTCCCAGGCTGTACTTCGCCCCACCACTCACCTCACCAGCGCCCCCACCGCTGCCAACGAGGATGGGGTTGTGTCAGGAGCTTGATCCTGTCTGCCATGTCCTCACACCAACCCCACGAGGTGCTGAGACACAGAGAGGCTCAGCGACCCATCCCAGGACCCAGCCTCTGCAGGACAGTGACATCTGTTTCTCTGGGGACCAGTGACTGTGTGGTCAGCAGGGGATTCTCCCAGGCTGTACTTCGCCCCACCACTCACCTCACCAGCGCCCCCACCGCTGCCAACGAGGATGGGCTTGTGTCAGGAGCTTGATCCTGTCTGCCATGTCCTCACACCAACCCCACGAGGTGCTGAGACACAGAGAGGCTCAGCGACCCATCCCAGGACCCAGCCTCTGCAGGACAGTGTCTATTCAGACTGGCTCCGACTCCAAAGCTTGCATCCCAGGGATGTGACCACTGGGGCTGAGTACACACAAGGCCCCTCCTGGAAGGCTCCCCTTCCTACGTGCGTACTCAATCTCTCAGTCGTGTCTGACTCGCTGTGACCTTGTTGACTGCAGCCCGCCAGGCTCCTCTGTCCATGGGATTCTCCGGGCAAGAATACTGGAGTAGGTTGCCATGCCCTCCTCCGGGAGATCTTCCTGACCCAGGGATCGAACCTGAATCTCTTAAGTCTCCTCCGTCGGCAGGTGGGTTCTTTACCCACCAGGGCCACCTGGGAAGCCCCCTCCTTCCTATGGCCCCTCAGAAAACCAGCCACTCCCATGCTGCCCCTGGAGGGCTCAGCCTTTCACACTGAGCCTGGCCCCTCCTGCACCCTGGAGGGGCCTTGGTTGGTCAGGGTTGACCACAGCCACAAGCGAGATCTGTGTCTCACCCCAAACCTGCCTCCCAGTCCCGCGGCGACCAGGATTGAGTGTATTTAAGACAGAATAGGAACGCAGTTAGCGGACAGCTGCAGGGGGAGCGCTTTCTCGCCCTGGACGTGAAGCGGGATGCGGCAGAGGGGAAACCGCCTGAGCACGTGGGCAGAAGCAACGGCGGCGCAGAACAGGAGAGCTGCCTTCCAGGCGGGTCGGGCGGCTCCCTTGGGGACAGACACGAGCACGGAAGCACAGGCGAGAACCCCACCTGGGCACGCCCCCAGGGACAGCCTGGAGAGCCGACATGCCCCAGTCCCCACGCAGCACACTCTGGGCCTGGGGGGCTGGGGACCGAGAGGGAGGCTGCCCGCCAGCTTCCGACCTGCCGCTGGACTCGGGAGACGGAGCTGCCCTTGCGTCCACCTGGGGCGCGGGGGACCCTGGACCAAAGGCCACAGAGGACCTTCCCTTTGTGCATATCCCTCAAGTCTGTTAGGAAACAGGCTGCTGTGCCCTCTCGACGAGGTTGAGGTTCCGGGTAGCAGAGGGACAGCATGCCCACTATCTGTCCATCCGTCCACTCCATCTCACACTGCTGCTTCCCACAAGCATCGGCAGCCACAGGCAGTGTAACTGCAAAGGCCGTGCTGGAACTTGAGCCCCCCTCTCTCCCTGCACCCCACTACCCTGCCCTGCCCTGCCGCCCCCAGCCTCCTCTCCACCACATTGAGGGCTGCCAGGTGGCAGTCCACTCCCAACTCCCACTCCAGGCGGCTGCTGGCACGCTGCAGGACCCCTCCGTACTGGGCCCAGGCCCTGGGGGTCCGCCCCTTGCTGCCCTGCCCTGCAGGGGGCCCCTGCCCGGCGCTGGGCTGACCTGGGGTTCTGGGACCTGGCTGAGGAGGTCCTGTCTGTGCTGGCATGGCTGTGTGGCTTTTCTGAATGCTGCGCGTTCATGTTGGGGTGCAGTCTGGAGGTGCTGCCCACTCTCTCCTCATGCCCGGCTGAGCAGCTCTATATCTGGGCTCCCCCTCCCCCGCCCCAGCCAGCCCTGACCTCACCCCTGAGGTCACAATGCTTGCAGCGCCACGGCACCTTGCCAAAGACAGGGCTGTGGAATCGAACACTGTGTCTTGGGCACAGCCCATGTGTGTGTGTGCGTGCGCATGTGTGTGTACACCTATGTCCTCAGCCTGTGTGTGTGCACAGCCCGTGCGTGTGTGTGCGCGCGTGTGTGTGTGCGCGCGCGTGTGTACACGTATGTCCTCAGCCCGTGTGTGTGTGCGTGCATGTGTGTGTGTGGGCACTGCCCATGTGTGTGTGTGTGTGTGTGTGTGCGTGGGCACAATCTGTGTGTGTGTGTATGTGTGTGCATGCATGTGCGTGTACACCTATGTCCTCAGCCTGTGTGTGTGCGTGCGTGGGCACAGCCTGTGTGTGTGTGCGTGTGTGCACGTGTGTGTGTGTGTGTAGGCACAGCCCGTGTGTGTGTGTGTAACACTTATGTCCTCAGCCCGTGTGTGTGTGTGTGTGTGCATGTGCACGCGCACATGTGTGTGTGTGGGCACAGCCCGTGTGTGTGTGTGTGTGGGCACAGCCCGTGTGTATACGTGTGTGCATGGGCACAGCCCGTGTGTGTGTGTGTGCGCGTGGTACACCTATGCCCTCAGCGTGCCCCTCCACCTCTGGTTCTTAGTTGTCTCCTTCCGGACACCTGTGGATCCGGCTGACACCATGCTGCACCCTGGAGACCCCCCAAGGCAGGAGGCCCAGCTAAAGCCCGCCTGGATTCCTGACCCAAGCGGCTGCAAGGCAGTAAACGTGTGGAGTCTTAAGTCCCCGAGTCTGCGGTTGTTTGTTCCACAGCGACAGATAACTTCCTGTGTGCCCCGTGCCGGAAGCAGGCAGGGCTGGGACTGAATGGCCTCCCAGTGGAAGCCGTCTGGGCGGGTCCGCGGCCGGCTGCCTGCTTGTGGTCCCCTGGTCCACTTGCATGGCTACAGGGGAGCTGGGTCCTGAAGACAGACCAGGGCTCCCAACAGGGACCCCTGTCAGCAGAGTCTGCTGCTGGAGGCTCCAGGGTCCTCCCGTGTGGAGGGGCGAGGAGGCCCCAGGCAGGGACGGCTGGTGTCTGGACCTGCTGGTGGGTGCCCCGCCAAGCCCAGCCGGCCCTGATCTCAAGGAGTCCTCGCAGCCGTGCTGTGCCCATGGCCCCTGTGTCCTGGAGACGCACGTGTGGGACCCTGGCTACGTGCAGGAAGCCAGAGCCAACAGACAGCAGCTGCCTGCCGCCGAGGCCTTCGGGCGTTGCAGCTGCTCCGGGGTCAGCCCCAGCGCTCTGGCTCTGCCAGGCAGGTGACCCTTCCGAGGCTGCGACCTCTTTAGAAACAGGGGCTGATGATGCCCCCTCCCCAGCTGGTTCTGAGACTTAAGTCACTTTTCCCTGAAAGGGGCTTGGTAAGAGATGGGGGCCCAACACAGCATGGCTGTCTGACTCGGTGGGCAGCTGCACCAGGGCTAACTGCAGCTTAACGTCAGGATGTCGCATGAGGTGGGGCTCCCGGATATGCACCCTGTGTGGGGAGGAGCCTGAGCTGAGGGGGAGGAGCCTGAGCTGAGGGGGAGGAGCCTGAGCTGAGGGGGAGGAGCCTGAGGCTGAGGGGAGGAGCCTGAGGCTGAAAGTGAGGAGCGGGCAGGGTCCTGCTCATCCAGGCAGCTGGGGGATGGGGTTTCCCCCAAGCCTTTGGCTCAGCTCACTCTGATGGGGGCGTGTGGGGCAGTCTTGTTCGTAGCCCGGTTCGCCCTCTCCCATCCTTCAGCACTGCGAAAGGGACTGTTGAAAACTGGGTCCATGAATGATGAAGGAGGGTCCCTGGCAGACTAGATCCCCACAAAGCTCCCAGAACAAGTGTCGACAGTGACCCTTCTCAGGGCTGGGCCCGCACGCCTCCAGGGTGGCTTCCTATAGCCACTCTGTCTGGTGGCCTACAGACTTGTGTGATTAGTGCTTAAATGCGCAGCAACGTTGAGGGTTACTTGTTAAATACCACCATAGAAGCCTACAATGGAAGGGACGCTAATAAAAACAGAGGTAATAAGTGCCCCGAGCTCATCACTTCTTGCTTGTTGCATACATTTTACTCTCACCTGTGTCCTAGAGGTTATCTATGTGTCCCTGTGAGGTTATCTATGTGTCTCTGTCTGTACATGGGGCGGTATCGTGCATCTCTGCCAGACTCTGTATGCCACCCATCACAGGGGCGGCAGCGGACCAGCCATGGTGGGAGACTTTACACCACGGTCGTGGGCAATGCTGCAAGACAGGGCCTTTGGTTTCTTTCTTTTTTGGTGAGCCATTGTTGGACATTGACCAGGCTGACTGGGCAAGGTGGGCCNGCATCTCTGCCAGACTCTGTATGCCACCCATCACAGGGGCGGCAGCGGACCAGCCATGGTGGGAGACTTTACACCACAGTCGTGGGCAATGCTGCAAGACAGGGCCTTTGGTTTCTTTCTTTTTTGGTGAGCCATTGTTGGACATTGACCAGGCTGACTGGGCAAGGTGGGCCAACCAGTTCCTCCCCTGAGGAATTTGGAATTGGGGCCAAGAGGGAAGCATCAGGTTGGGGTTCTTTATAGCTGCCCACCCCTCCTTAGGGCTCCAGGCAGAAGGGAAGAGAAAGCAGGGTACAGAGAGAGGTTGGCCCCCAAGGGGATGAGCCGGGGTAGGGGGTCGGTTCCTGGGTCCTGGCCCCAGAACTTCCCCGTGGACTTTCTGGGCTCTTGGAATGTACCTGGATTACAGGGAGGCAGGTTTTCCACAGAAGAACTTTCCAGCAAGCCCCAGATGGACAATGGATGAGCTGCTTGTTGGGGGGGGAGCACTCCTGTTCCTGCAGGGTCCAAGAGGGGCTGGATGTTAGGGTGGGAGTGGATGAGCCTCCTGTGGGGACAGGTGCCAGTCCCAGGGGACACTGAGACCTGGGGTCTGATCCTTGTCCATCTCGTGCTACCCTTCACCACGTTTGAAAATGGTGAGATGTCAGGGCTGCAGGTCCTCGGCTGGGTCATGCCGCCCGCCTGCTTTCCCCATGAACCGCTCAGGAACTGGGGAGCACTTTCAACGCCAGGGGGGACCACCTCTGCCGCGTGTGGGCTTCCAGCCTCATGGCCACTTTTCCTAGTAGTCTGGAGGCCGGGTGTGCTCACCTCCCTGGGATCGGGATGATGCTCAGAGAGGGTCAGGAACTGGCTGGAGGTCACACACAGCCAATGCTGAAGGCAGGTTCAAAACCAGGCCCTCACAGCTCACTCCAGGGTGAGCACGAGGCCTGTGGACCATCGTGCACCTGCCGCCGCAAGGTTAGCGAAAGTGAACGTGAAGTCGTGTCCGACTCTTAGCGACTCAGCAGGGTTAGGGTTAGGGTTAGTGTTACACCTGTCCCTCCCCAGGGGCCTTGGGCCAGTTCCACCCGAGCCTTCCCGTCCTGCCGGCAGATGGCGCTGCGGGCCCAGGCAGGACTCGAGGCGGGGGACCCCAGGGGCGGCTGGCGGGGCATTCCCGAGAGATGGGCTCGCCTGGGGCCACAGCCCTTCTGAGCGCAGACGGCAAGTCGGGGGGGAGGGGGCCTCGGCATCCCACTGCCCAGGCCCCTGGCACACTCCAGCTCGCGGGCTCCAGCCTGGACCCTTAGGGGAGGAGGCTGCTGCTACTGCCCCAGAGAGGACTGGCCTGACCCAGGGCCCAGCAGCCCAGCCCTTGCCCTGCCTCCCAGGCTGCTTCTTTCTGCCCCCCTCCATGCCAACCCCCTCAGTTCCCAGCCACAGCCAGGCCAGCCCTCTGAGGCTCTGCAATGCCTTCCTCCTGGAATGCCCTTGACAGAGTCTTTGCTAGACCAAACTTTAGCTAGGCTCTGGAAACTTCTCCTGGGCCCATCCTTGCTCTTCCTCATAAAGTGCAGTTCTAGCAAGAACAACCCCCGCTCCTTCCTTGTCCCCTGCCCCGCGACCCCTGCCCCTGTTCAGGGTCCTCATCCTCTGCTCTCTCCCAGGTGAGGTGTGAGCACCTGGCCTGCTTCCAGTGAGAACCCTGGTAGGTGGATCTAGCTAGACTCTCCCTACTCCTGATACCTCCTGCTAGTTATTTTCCATCCACTGACTGCCCCCACCCCCTCCGCCCTGCTCCTTGCCTGTAAATCCCCACTGCATCAAGAGCTGAGTCCAGTCTCTCCCCCTGCATGGCCCATCCCTGCACCTGCAGCCATAACCGCACGCACACGAATCTGGTCTTCACCTGGTGTCACTTCCTCCCTCCACACCCCTGCTTTCCTAAAGAAAATCCCGCACTCTCCTATTCGCCCTTGGGGACCCCAGCCCAAGTCACCTCTTCTGAGACACCACTCCTGACTTCTCTGGGCTCCCAGACCATTTATTCTCCCTGCAGAGGTTGGTTCAACAGGAACTCTTGAGTTCTGGGAGGCGGGGTGGTGCCGGCTGGGGTTCTGATGGGAGGTGACCGGCAGACAAATTCTCGCCCCTGAGGATGGGTTCCCAGGAGCACAGTGGCTCCATCAGGCCGCCTGACACCCTCCCGAGGTGTTTAAGCCACTGCATAGCAGGCTCAGGGCTCCCCAGGTGACTCAGGGGTAAAGAATCCACCTGCAGTGTAGGAGATGCGGGTTCGATCCCTGGGTCGGGAAGATCCCCTGGAGGAGGAAATGGCAACCCGCTCCGGTCTCCTTTCCTGGAGAATCCCATGGACAGAGGAGGCTGGCGGGTTTCAGTCCATAGAATTAGAACTGGGAGCAACTTAGCAGGCTGGCAGAGAGCCAGCCCAGCCTCAGGAGCAGAGCTGGGAGTCCAGTCCTGGGCTCCAGGCCTTCCTGGCTCAGGGAGGTCCTCCCCTGCGGAGTGTCCTGTGGGACATCAGTGAGGCTGCCTGCCTGACGGGCCCTCGGGCTCCCTGGCCCCTGAGGTCAGCCCATGTCCTGCCAACCACCCAGGCTTACCGGGCTCTGCCCATGCCTGCAGTCCTCGCCTCTAGAACCCTCCCTGCCCTCCACCCAGTCCTGCTCCAGGCAGTTCCTGCCCCTCCCCAGCCTCCCAGCCCAGGGGCGGATCTCTGTTGCCCTCTCCCCACAGGCCCTGCACCCCATGAGGGTGGACACCCGGAGCCCCTACCCTGCTGTGCTCCAGTGTAAAGTCGGCTCCAACAATGCGCCCACTGGGCGAAGGCAGCAGCTGAGACCTGGCTGCCCAAGGAGGGGTCCCGCCTCGTGTCTCTGGGGCCGCCAGGGCTGGGGGGCAGTCAGCAGAGGCCCTGGCCCCCAAGCAGGCGTGCTGCCAGAGGTGCCTCCCGCTCTTCCAGGCTCCCTTCTCCCTCCACACCCCTCTCCTAATCTTTCACAGAAAAAAAAGGGGGAAAAAGGCCAAAGAAAGAGGTTTTCTTCTCCACTTTCTGAAAATGAGATTTTAAAAATAACCAAGAGGCGGTGCATCACCAGGAGGGGATTATGTGGGGAGCCTGGGTGGCAGGGGCCTGCCCACCCCTCCTCCTCGGCGGGTGCCCTGCCTGCAGCCAGCAGCCTGTGCCCACGCCACGCTCAGCCTGGCCCCCTCGCTCTGCCCTTCCCTCTGTGCAGTGGGGGGACTGGCGGGGGAGCAGGGGGTGCGCCGAGCTGCTGAGAAGGGAGGTGACCGTGGAGATGGAGGAGGCAGAAACGCTTGGGTGGGGACCCCAGGCTGCAGAAGGCCCCCACTGTCCCTCGGGGCCCCTCCCTCGACTCAGTGTTCAGCAGCTGCCTGGCCCTTCTGGCAGCTTCTCATCTCCGGGGCACTGTGCTCGTTGCTGCCCCAGGGTGCCTGCAGGGGCCCGTCCTCAGACCCTCCTTCCCTCCCTCCACGTGACATCCGTCTTGACTCTCAGCATCAGTGTCATTTCTCCAAGAGGCTGACCTTGACCACGGGATGGTCTCCAGAGGTTACCCCTGCTGCTGCCACCCCGCGGGTCCCTGAGAGTTTCCTCTCTCACCCTAACCCCAACCTGTTTCATGGACTTGACCTTTACCCTCTGTGCAGTTAGGCTGTGAGCTCCCTGAGGAGGGGGCTGGGGACTGCCCCACTCCCATGCGCTGGGCTCTTCCTGTCCCGGGAGCCTGACCCAGGGCCCAGCAGCCCAGCCCCTGCCCAGCTACCCAGTCTGCTTCTTTCTGGCCCCCTCCATGCCAACCCCCTCAGTTCCCAGCCCTGGGTGATTCAGGGTGATTCAGGTTAAGTGGTCATCTCCGGGAGCTGCTGGGGCTCAGGAACAGGGCCTGCTCCTTAGGGCCTGGAACTAGGCTGAATAATGGCCTTCCAAAGAGAGCTATGTTCCAATCCTTGGAACCTGTAATTGTTACCTTATATGGCAAAAAAAAAAGGGGCTTTGTGGCTGTGATTAAGTTAAGAATCCTCCGATGGGGAGATTATCCGGATTATCTGGGTGGTCCCTTAAAGCAACCACATGCATCGTTATGGAGAGGGGTAGGGGGAGTTTTATCACAGACAGAACAGGAGGAGGCCATGTGCCCACAGGGGCGGGGATGGGGGTTGGTGGGGTGGGTGCCAAGGGATGCTGGCAGCCCCCAGGAGCAGGGAGAGGGAGGGGCCGGTTCTCCTGAGGGCCGTGGGGGTAGCATCCCTGTGATGCTGTCTTAAACCACCTGTGGTGATTGTCACAGCAGTGCTAGGAAACAATACAACGTGCTTCAGGGGGAGCCCGGACCACTGCACGCTGGGTCTGTCCTAAACGCGGAGGCAGGCCGGCCAGCAGCTGTCCCTTCGAACGCTGAGCACCCGGCCGCCCAGCTGCAACTACATTCCCCAGCCTCCCTTGCAGCCAAGAGCAACCAGGTGACTTAATTCTCTCCCGGGCACTTGAGAAGTGAAGTGTACAATTTCTGTGCTTAGTCACATCCGACTGTTTGCGACCCCATGGTCGCCAGGTTCGGGCTGCAGCCCTCCAGGTTCCTCTGTCTATGGGCTTCTCCAGGCAAGAATACTGGAGTGGGTTGCCACGCCCTCCTCCATGGGATCGTCCTGACCCAGGTATCGAACCCAGGTCTCCTGCACTGCAGGCAGATTCTTCCCCTCCGAGCTACCAGGGAAACCCGAGGCTGCTGGAGTGGGAGTGGGTAGTCTATCCTTTCTCCAGGGGATCTTCCTGACCCAGGAATTAAACCAGGAATCTTTACCAGCTGAGCTACCAGGGAAACTGCTGGCCGGAGAGGGTCCTCCGGCCTCCTCTTCCTGGTTGAGGAGATGGGAACGACAGCGGATGAGACCACGCCTCAAGGGGCGGGGCCACAGCTGGAAGGAGCCTGGCCTGGCCTGGAGCCCTGGGCCGGCTGGATGGCTGCAGGTGGGCCTGGACGGTTGGACGGCACCGCCTTATTGAAGTCGCTCTCTGTTACCACGGTTTGGCGGCTACCCTATTATGCAGGGCTTGAGCGGCTATTAACAGGCCTGTCTTGTCTGCAGTGTTCAGTGACCATTTGTACAATGTCAGCGTCTGGTTTTTCTCCTGTGTTGTCCCCACCATGCGGATAGCAAGCGGCCGCCCAGGGTCACCGGGCTGGGCTGAGCTGGTACGACGTCTGCCCTGAGAGCTGGCGTCTGGTGGCCCGTGTGGCTGCAGCACAGGACCTTGGGAAGCAGGCCGGTCCGTGAGACACAGGCATCCCTCAGCTGCCTTAGAGTCCCAAGGGCTGGCCGTGCTCCCGCCCGCCGGGCCTCCCCCATGGCCCAGGCCGCGCCTTCCTGCCAGGGGCTCCAGACACACCGGTGGGTGGGAGGCGGGGAGTGCCAGGCAGGGCTCTGTGTGTGCGCTCAGCTGTGCTAGACTCTCTGTGACCTCATGGACTGGAGCCCGCCAGGCTCCCCTGTCCATGGGATTTCCCAGGCAAGAACACCGGAGCAGGCTGCCAGTTCCAGGGGATCTTCCCCACCCAGGGATCCAGCCCACGTCTCTTGCATCTCCTGCATCGGCAGGAGGACTCTTTACCACTCTTTACCTCTTCACCACTAGTACTACCTGGGCTCTCGGTCGCTGCTTCTCAGGGCCGCCACCGGCACTCAGGACCCAGGGCTCCCCGATGGAGGAAACGGTCCCCGGGTGCCTGTGCCCAGAGCACCTGGCCGTCGTGGGTCAGGAGCCAGGCTGTGGGCTCACGCGGGAGTAAACAGGAGAGGGCCGTGCGCGCCTCTCTTGCCAGCTTGAGGAACACGGGGATTCTCTGTGTCCTGTGTGGCCCCCGTCGTTTTGTTAGGGGACCTAAAACACACTCCCCAGGGCTTCCAGAGGAGAGCTGGGGGCTGTCCAGCCCCTTGCTGGGCTCCAAGGTTCAGAGCCAGCAGGGAGGGATTAGCCTGGGTGGGTCACTGGGGTGAGGATGGAGGTCTCCGAGTGCCAGGGTGGGGTTCCCCATAGCTCCTGAGAAGGGCCAGGTGAGGCGTGGGGGATCAGGGGAGAGGGCCCGTGCCTGCTGACCCTCCCCCCGAGCGCCAGGGCACTTCCGGGTGGGATCACTTTAAATGCAAGGTTCTCTCCTCCCCAGAAGGCCCCTCCCCCAGTCTCCTGGGCAGCCAGGTAAACAAGCCTGACCCCAGGCTGCTGACATGGCTTCCCCCTGTTCCGGGGACCCCAGCCCTGCAGGTCTGCCCCCGTGTCCTGTAGCCACTCCAGGTGAGACACGCGGAGGGGGTCAGGATGGAGAAGGGGTTGCTCATGGTAGCTGGGCTCTGAGAACGTGGGAGAGAAGGCAGCGCCCCCACCTCTTCCTGAGGGGCTTTCCCCAGGGTCACACAGCAGGGCAGGGCACCCCACCTCTTCCTGGGGGCTTTCCCCAGGGTCACACAGCAGGGCAGGTACCCCACCTCTTCCTGGAGGGGGGGTTTCCCCAGGGTCACACAGCAGGGCAGGGTACCCCACCTCTTCCTGGGGGCTTCCCCAGGGTCACACAGCAGGGCAGGGCAGGGCAGGGCACCCCACCTCTTCCTGGAGGGAGGGTTTCTGCAGAGTCACACAGCAGGGCAGGGCACCCCACCTCTTCCTGGGGCCTTCCCCAGGGTCACACAGCAGGGCAGGGCAGGGCAACCACCTCTTCCTGGAGGGAGGGTTTCCCTAGGGTCACACAGCAGGGCAGGGTACCCCATCTCTTCCTGGGGGCTTTCCCCAGGGTCACACAGCAGGGCAGGGCAGCGCCCCCATCTCTTCCTGGGGGCTTTCCCCAGGGTCACACAGCAGGGCAGGGCACCCCACCTCTTCCTGGGGGCTTTCCCCAGGGTCACACAGCAGGG
>SJYX01016940.1:986327-1006997 GCA_006410675.1 Oreotragus oreotragus
GAGGCCCCTCCTGGCCTCCTGCCCGCGGCCATCACTCCAGCACCTCTCTAGCCTCCTTTCTTGCATTCTGACATTTTCTCTTTACGAGATCTTTCTCACCGACATAAAAGCACGCAGCTACACATCCTGTCTCCTGATCCCACTTCCCTTGTAGCTACCGCCCTATTTCTCTGCTCCCCATTTTTAGCAAAAATCCTGGAAAAGGTTATTTATACATGCTGCCTCCTGGTCTTTCCCTCCTGTTTGCTCTGGAATGTAGTGGACCCAGTCCCTCCTTCCTGGGCTTGGCCACAGCAGCTCTGGTCAGGGTCGGGGGTGACCTCCACGCTGCTGAACCTGAGGCCAGTTCTCAGGTGCCCTTTGACATGACCCATCGGCAGCTCAGGGGCTTCCCAAGTGGTGCTAGTGGTAAAGAATGCACCTCCCAATGCAGGAGACATAGGAAACGTGGGTTTGATCACTGGATTGTGAAGATCCCCTGGAGGAGGGCATGGCAACCCACTCCAGTGTTCTTGCCTGGAGAATCCCATGGACAGAGGAGCCTGGTGGGCAACGGTCCATGGGGTGGCACAGAGACTTACATACAGTATTCGAAGGGGCAGCTCAGGGCTCGGGACCCCCTCCCCGCTANAGGGCATGGCAACCCACTCCAGTGTTCTTGCCTGGAGAATCCCATGGACAGAGGAGCCTGGTGGGCAACGGTCCATGGGGTGGCACAGAGACTTACATACAGTATTCGAAGGGGCAGCTCAGGGCTCGGGACCCCCTCCCCGCTAATTCCCAGAGCCCCAGGCTCCCCTTCTCCTCTTGCATCACTGCCACTCCACCTCCTCTCCCTGACCTGCCCAGGCCAGCTTCTCAGGCTTCTTTCCTCTCTGTTCACACGATCACTTCCAGTTCTGCGGCAGTGAGAGCATGGGTCCTAACTACCGGACCACCAAGCTTTAAATGCCATCATCTCCCAGGAGTCGGTCTGTCTGTCTGCAGCCTGGAGCCCCCCACCTCAAGCCCAGACTGTAGCTAACTCTGCTCTGCACTTCTTCCCCGGTCTGTCTGAAGGCATTGCAGGTCCAGAATTAGTCTCGAGCCCCTAGCCCCAAGTTGCTCCTCCCAGTACATGGGGCTTCCTTTCCTCCAGTGGATCAGGCCAGAAACCACATGTCTTCCCTTTGCTCCCCTTCCCTCCCTGCACCAGCCCCTCCATCGGCAGAGCCTGTGGGCTCCACCTTCAAGACACTTGTAGACGAGCACTTCTCTCTACTGAGCCACAGCCCCTCTGCCTGGATCACTGCCCTGCCTGCCTTCTGGTCTGTGTGGCGGCCCTTACCCCTCACCTGTCTGCTCCATAACCACCAGAACCACCTGGCTAAATGCCAGTTGGGGTGGTCAGTCCTCTCCTGCCCTCCCGGGGCCCTCCCCTCTTCTCCACAACTCTCCTCACCCCTGGCGCATAGCAAACCCCAAAGCCTCTGCCCACAGCCCACCTGCCTATTGGTCTTAAGTGTGAGGCCGGGCCAGTGGTGTGGGCACTACTGCAGAGCCGTGCCTCCGGCCACTCACCCTGGAGGCCTCCAGGGAGGAGGTGTTCCGGTGGACAGGACAGGCTGCCGGGGTGGGGGCACCGCCATGCTGCCCATCAGAACCTGAGGCTCCTGCAGGGCTGCCTTGGACCTGTCCAAGGTGCTGAGTGCAGTGGGCCCCGAGCCAGCCCCTCTGGCCTCATACCCTGCTCAGAGCCGGTCCACGGCCTCTCCTACCTGGGGCTGTGGCTCTGGAAGCAACCGCTTTGGTGCTGAGCTAGGAAGGCACTTCCCACTGACAAAGAGGTTCTCAAAGGTTCATGACCTTCTCATCCACAAGGATGGCAGAACAGGCTCGACTGTTTCCATTCTTCAGATGGGGAAACTGAGGCTCAGGGAATCCAGAACCCAGACCAGGCTCTCCCAGGTGAAGGAAGGACCTCTGACCCAGGTCTGCTGGCGCCTGTCCCTGGCCTGGGAGAAGCCGAGTGTGTGTTGTACACAGCTGTGGCGGAGGCTGGCACACAGCAGATGCCCCAGGGTACTTACAAGGGGAGGAGAGTCATTGTCCAGGGGCTCCTAGCAGGAGGGTGTGGCACGGTGGAGCGCACCTACGGCCATCAGTTCAGGGCGGGTCTCTCTGTGTCTGCATTCTCACCAGGAAAGCATTCTGAGTGCTGTCGCCCCTCACAGGGGTGCGGGGGGAGGACCTGAGAACTCACGGTCAGCCTTGTATGGGTTCATCCGTCGCCTCCTCCCAGGCGCTCCCCCCGAGTCTTGCCTTGTCTCCAAGGAGCTGCCCAGCTGGTCCTGTGTCCCCAGGGGCTTATCTATACCCAGGAAGGGCCCATGGTTGCATTGTTGAATTCAGGACCCCCAGAGCTAAGCACTTTGCTGAGGGACGGAAGGGGGCAGGGGGAAGGGTCTCTCCTAGCAGCTCACAGAAAGTGTGGGCTTGGAGTGGCGGCTTGGGCTGCTGCCTGGGGCCATGGATGGATGGGCCTCATGGGTGCAATACAGGTGATATCTGAGAGCGGGCCCCTGGATTTCACCAGACCCCCGCCTCCTGGGAATCCATGTGTGAGTCAGCGATCAGACATGTCCCCGTTTCTCCTGGAAGGTGCTCCTGGAGTGAGGGGGGAGGGCGGTGTCCCACGGACACAGCACCAGCCCAGCTTCCAACCGGATCCTTCTCCCTGGTGAAGATGGTCAAGCTGGTCAGCCCCCTGGGTCCCAGATCCCTGTGCCCAGGCAGGGCTCCCCGCTCCCTCCATCTGTTGACACAAGGCCGGCTCTGGCCCCTCCGTGCTCGCCCTGCTGAGCCCTCTTTCGAATTCACCCTCATCTGGCTCTGTCCCCCCTCCCCCTCCCCCCGCGGCTCATCCTCTGCCCAGGCCCAGGATCCACTTCCCACCAAGAGTCATCAGGTCACCCCTGCTCTCTCGGGAGATCCCAGGTCCACAGCAGGCTCTGCGTGGTCCCCGCCAAGCTATCCAGACTCCTCCCCTTCTGGAACTTTCCGCCCAAATAGTACGTAGTGGCTATATTCTAACACACCCCGCTGGGCCTTTCTGCCTCTCACAGCTCCTTAGCGCTGTCCTTGGAAATTAGCCTCCCTCTCCGGTGTCTCCACATGGCACACCNCCCCCCCCCCCCCCTCCCCCGGCTTCTCTGGCTCAGTGCGGGTGGCTGCGGGAGTTGCTTATCCCCCAACGCTTCGCGATCCCTGCCTGCAGGCCCCGCCACGCCCCAGAAGCCCCCGTTCCCGGACATCTACGGCGGGGACGCGCAGCTGTGGGAGGCGCACTTCCGCGGCGTCGGGCGCGCCTATCGCGCACTGGGCAAGGAGGACGACTTCGCCATCCGCGTGCTCACCGAGGACTTCACGCTGCCCTTCCCGTTTGCCTGGCCGCCGGGGCCCGACCCGGCCCGCGGGCCGCTCTTCTATGACCCGCACGACCGCACGGGCTTCGACTTCCTGCTGCGGGGCCCAGGCGCGCTGCCCCCCGCGCTGCTGCGGCCCCTGCACAGCACGGCGCAGGCGGCGCTGCGCAAGCGGCGCCTGGAGCAGCTGGCGCTGAGCTACGCGCACGCGGGCGCCGGCCCCCGGCCCGGCCTGGTGCTGCTGGCGCCCGTGCCCGCCGCCGCGGGCAGCGCCTTCCTGGGGCCTGAGGCTGCCTCCCCCGGCGGGAGCGCCCCCCGGCTGGGCTAGCGCGGCCGAGCTTGTCAATAAAGTGTGCAGAGCCTCTGCTTCTCCCGCCCGGAGGCTGTTTGCCAGACACACCTGGGCGGGCATCTGGTGCCAGGCAGATCCTCGGGGGCCGGGTCCGCGGTGGTGTGGGATGTCCACTTTGTCCCAAGTGGATAATGAATCAAGGCAGGAGGTCAGAGTGGCAGCCGGGATGGGCTGGCCAGGCCGGGAACGTCTGTGGGGGGGGAGAGGACCTGGGATAGTGGGGGTGCATGGCCCTCTGGGACCCGGGTCACAGTCTCTTGGTGGGCATTAGCACCCCCATGCTGCAAGTGAGGACCCTGGGTCCCAGCGCTCCCGGGAGCAGCTGCGATTTGGTTCCCATATGTCTGCAAGTTTAGCAGGGGTCCGGGACAAGGGGCATCAGGGTCGGGGGTGGGGCCTGGATGGAGAGATGGGAGGGAAGGGACACAGGAGTTGCAGCGCAGGGCGGGGGAGGGGCGGGGAGGATGGGAGGGGCGGGGAGGATGTGAAGGACACAAACATCACACCGGGAGCCCAGTCCCCAGGCCACTGCTTTCCTACCGGCCCTCTGTGCTGGCTCTGCAGAGAAGAGGGTCCTCCTGCCCCCTACTCCCACCCCCACCCCTCTTATGGGGCTGAGAGATTGACTGAGGCTGTTGGTGACCTGGCCTCCATCTTGGGTGTCTCCCTCTGTAGGTGAGAAGCTCTGGCAGAGGCCAGTCTATCGTAGGCTCCTGGTGTCGGGCAGAGCCGCTGGATGCAGGACCTGGGTGATCATCTTCTCCCACCTGCTGGCCAAGGCCCAGCCTTCCTCTTGTTGGGGGCTTGGATCCCAGGCGTGCACGAGGCAGGGGGCTGGAGGGCACCTTCTTACTCAAGTACAGATGGAATCGGAGCATTTTTTTTTTTCCCCTTTCTTCTAATCCAGGAGTTATTTATAGCTTCCTGGTGGTGGGCAGAGATGGTTTTTCCAAAGTCTTGCTTGGTGTGCAGGAGAACCAGTGACAAGAAATGCTCAGCTCTGGAGGACAGGGCCTCAGGCTCTGCAAGAGGGGTCCTCAGCTTCCCCCGTCAAGACCTCTGACCCTGTTCCAGATTCCTTTCTACTTGTGGACCATCTCTCCAATTTTATAGAGATGTATGGTGGTTATACCACAATCCTCATGTGTGTGAATCCTGACGGGGTAGGGATTCTATCAATATCCCTATGTTGAATACTAATTGTTTGGGTTTCCCCAGAAGCAGGCCCTAAACATGGATTTGGGCACAGGTGACTGATGCAGGAGGTGACCCTTGGAAACAGGTAGGGGAGTGAGGAGGTGAGACAGAGAAGGAAAGGAAGCCAGTGAGGGGCGTGCTGTGCAGCTAGGTAGGCCTGCAGCTGGATGGAAGTCCCTCTGGGAACCCTGGGAGGCAGCGTGGAGATCGCTGCACCGCCATCCTGCCTCCAGGACGGGGAAGCCAATGTTTAAGCTCTGCCTCCCTTGTGGTGCGGGGACCGAGCCTGCACTTCACCCAAAAACAGCATACATGGGGAGGAACTGTTTAGAAACTTTTATAGTGTGCCAGAGTAGCTTTATAAGTGTAAAATGTGATAAGAATTTGGAGTTTATATTTAGTATATTCCTTAAATAGAAAATTTTCTAGAAATGTATTTTAATGTAGTTTATGGAAGTATTGGGGCTTCCCAGGTGGCCCTAGTGGTAAAGAACCCGCCTGCCAATGCAGGAGACATAAGAGGTGTGGGTTCGATCCCTGGGTCCAGAAGCTCCCCTGGAGGAGGGCATGGCAGCCCACTCCAGTGTTCTTGCCTGGAGAATCCCATGGATGGAGGAGGGTGGTGGGCTACAGTCCATGGGGTCGCAAAGAGTCAGACATGACTGAGCATGCACACATGGATGTATCTGTCTATGACATGTTGGAAATAAAAACGTGGCCGTTTACCACCTCTAGTTTGAGAAGTACTGACCTAGGGGAGAAAGATAAGTAACCTACTAAAAACAAACATGATTAAAAAATAAAAACAGCAGCAAGTACTATGAAGACAATGAGTAAGGACAGGTCCCATTTCAAACACAGTGGTCACGAGGGCCTCTTGGAGCAGGTGACATTTGAGATTGGAAGAGTGAGGAGGACCCATCACTTGAACATTTAGGGAGGGGGCTCCAGGCAGAGGAGACAGACGGTGCAAAGGCTGAGCAATTAAAAATAAAAGCTTCAAAGGTCACAGGACTGGAAGCAGCGGGTGCAAGGCCAGAGCACCAATGAGCAAGAAGAGGCTCTCTTTGATGAATAGCCTTCCCCTTATGGGGCAGACTCTAGACTCTTCCCCACAAGACTCTAAGATCCCAAAGCTCTTTCATGTTTACTGCATCTTTTCATCCTCCTTGTGGTTCCATGAGGTCAGTGGGTGGAAGAGGGCCCTGGGGCCTAGAGAGGGGAAGGGACGTGCTCAAGACCATAAGCCAGCATGTTACTAGAACTCCACATTATGACCACAAAAGACCTGGCTTCAATAGGCTTAAATGGCAGAAAGTTAAAAAGAATGGTTCATATAACTGGAAGATCCAGAAATAAACAGATTCAGATAAGGTTTGATCCAGGAGCTCAAGGTTGGATCTTGCCCTCAGACTAGCTTCCTTAATGATGGCACAATGCCTGATGCACCTCCTGACTTCTGTCTGCCTGGCCACTGACAAGGAGAGAGACCACTGACTTCCCAGAGCTCTCATGGAAGAATGGATCCATCTCAAGCCCCAAGAAGCTTCCCTGAATGGCCTATTGGTCCAGTAGGGTCACGTGTCTAGTCCTAAATCAGAGAGTATCTTGTACTGACTGACCTAGGCATGTGTTTCCTGAACCAATCCCTATAACCAGGGGTGGGGTTACCCTGACTGGATTCTAAGAATAAGGCCAGGTACAGCATGGTAGATCAGCTTGAGGGGAATGGAAGGGATGTTGGGGAGGTGGCTCCCATGTCCTTCACAGCCAGGAGGTGTGAGCACCGGGGTGTGGCCCTTGGGCGGACGTTTTTTCACTAAATCATGCATTTTCTCTTCCAATTAAGTACGCTGTTACTGGAGAGAGGCTTGGGTCAGAAATGGCCACAGCAGGACCTCTACTCTTTCATGTGAAGCAAGGGTGATCATCTAATTTGTCTCCTGACCACCCACTCAGTGTGGGGGCAGGGCAATCGGGGGTGGAAAGACTTCCTGCATCAAGAAACCTGTGGGTGNTACTGGAGAGAGGCTTGGGTCAGAAATGGCCACAGCAGGACCTCTACTCTTTCATGTGAAGCAAGGGTGATCATCTAATTTGTCTCCTGACCACCCACTCAGTGTGGGGGCAGGGCAATCGGGGGTGGAAAGACTTCCTGCATCAAGAAACCTGTGGGTGGGGCCTTGGGAGACCCAGGACCTCTGCTCATTTTCCCTTGGATGAGTGTCTGGGCAGCCCCTCCAGGACGCAGGGTCTCCTGCTGGCTTCCTCACAGACAGCGCCATGGAGCCCTCCCCGGGCCTTTTTGCTCTGGCTGCTAGGGTGCTCAAAGTCCACTTGTGCCCCTCTGCCCTAGCTTTCCTCGGATGTGATCTTCCAGGTGCTGTGCCTCTGCCTTCTGGCCTCACTGTTTTATCCTGGACTGGCTTTTGAGACTTAGGCTGAGGGGATAAAATCTTAAAAATGATGCTTCCAATTATTTTTGAAAATTGGAGAGAAACACCTTCTTTTGAATGTTGCAAACGCTTTCACCCCCTCTGACTTGCCAGAAGGTTCTGCTGTATTCTCAGAACCAAGCCTGGTGGTCTGCACTGAATATTGTGGGTGCTGTGTCAGGGGCTGACTACTGTGACATTGGCCCTGGTACTCGCTGGGGTGGGCAGTGGCTGCCTCCCAGGCTCCAGGAGACAACGTACCTCTGCTAGAAAGCTGGGTCCTTTATGCACCAGCGCTGCAGCCCTTGGTCAGTGCTTATCCAGGGCCTCAGGTCCTCAGTGGTAGGTGGGGGCATGGTCACCTGCTTCCAGGCGGGCCACTGAGGGGAGGTAGGAGAGCTCATTGTTCAGGCCCCTGGGTCGGCCTGGCATGCAGTGACAACCCACAGAGGCCAGCTGTTTCCGCTGGGACTGTCCACCCTCTGCAGCTAGCCTTGCCCTCTTGTCTTAACCCAGGGCGGCTGCTCCTCCTCTGTCCTGCCTCTCCACCCTGGAGCCCAGCGCACACCTCCTCTTCACATCCCTCCCTCGGGGCACTGGCAGCCTCGCCAGCTCAGTCACATCACCGCTGGCGCAGCAGCACGCGGGGCAGGGCGTGACCTGTCAGTGGTCACGAGGGACCTCTGTCCCTAGAACCTGCTTGTGGGGGCTGCTCTGAATGTTATGAATGTGGCTGGGGGCTCTCAGCTTGCTGAGCAGGGAGGCTGGGCATCCTGGGGGGTCCCTGGGGGAGGACAGGAGTCGGGGTGTCAGCTCAGAACCCGAGGCAGGTTCCCTCTAACCTCCTAGCCAACACAGCATTCCTAGGGAGACTGGAGACGCCATGTCCTTCCATATTCCAAGGAGAGGGCTCCCGTTTGATCCCTGCACTGCTGGGAACAGGGGTCAGGGTCCTACCACCCCCTGTGTCTGCTCCAGTTTCGTTGGGAACAGACTCTGAGGAACAGTGAGAATGTTTAATTAATTGCAATTACAATCTTCAAAGGAAGCCCGGAGTTGAAACTTGTTCCTAATTACTGTGTTGCGATGTCGGCCGGCTCCCCAAATTGATCGTGTTAGAATTTCCGATGGAGGATTAATTGAGTTGCTGTGAGGACCACTTTGCGTCCCTCTCCCTTAGATGCGGCCTGTGCTCAGCCTGGAATGACAATGAAGGGGGCCGGGTGGAGGCTGGCGGGAGCCAGCCTGATGAAGAGCTCCCTGCCCAGGTCAGAGCTGCCTTGGCCCTGGCTCAGGAGCGGGGCCGTGGGCTGGCCGAGCGGCTCCCTGCGGTCCCTGGTGTATGCACTTCACCCAGTGTGTCCTGCTCTTGCCTCGGAAGTTTCCCTGCGTGGGGGCTGTTCCCTCAGCCCCCTGTGTTTAGGTGGGGCCTGTGACTAGTGCTGGCCAGCGAGTCCTGGTCATCATGACATGCGTCTCTTCGGCCAGAGGCCTTCCTTCCAGGACAAGACCCTCAAGAGTCCTTCCTTCCTCTGCCCCGTGACCCGTGGCTCCGNATGCAGTGACAACCCACAGAGGCCAGCTGTTTCCGCTGGGACTGTCCACCCTCTGCAGCTAGCCTTGCCCTCTTGTCTTAACCCAGGGCGGCTGCTCCTCCTCTGTCCTGCCTCTCCACCCTGGAGCCCAGCGCACACCTCCTCTTCACATCCCTCCCTCGGGGCACTGGCAGCCTCGCCAGCTCAGTCACATCACCGCTGGCGCAGCAGCACGCGGGGCAGGGCGTGACCTGTCAGTGGTCACGAGGGACCTCTGTCCCTAGAACCTGCTTGTGGGGGCTGCTCTGAATGTTATGAATGTGGCTGGGGGCTCTCAGCTTGCTGAGCAGGGAGGCTGGGCATCCCGGGGGGTCCCTGGGGGAGGACAGGAGTCGGGGTGTCAGCTCAGAACCCGAGGCAGGTTCCCTCTAACCTCCTAGCCAACACAGCATTCCTAGGGAGACTGGAGACGCCATGTCCTTCCATATTCCAAGGAGAGGGCTCCCGTTTGATCCCTGCACTGCTGGGAACAGGGGTCAGGGTCCTACCACCCCCTGTGTCTGCTCCAGTTTCGTTGGGAACAGACTCTGAGGAACAGTGAGAATGTTTAATTAATTGCAATTACAATCTTCAAAGGAAGCCCGGAGTTGAAACTTGTTCCTAATTACTGTGTTGCGATGTCGGCCGGCTCCCCAAATTGATCGTGTTAGAATTTCCGATGGAGGATTAATTGAGTTGCTGTGAGGACCACTTTGCGTCCCTCTCCCTTAGATGCGGCCTGTGCTCAGCCTGGAATGACAATGAAGGGGGCCGGGTGGAGGCTGGCGGGAGCCAGCCTGATGAAGAGCTCCCTGCCCAGGTCAGAGCTGCCTTGGCCCTGGCTCAGGAGCGGGGCCGTGGGCTGGCCGAGCGGCTCCCTGAGGTCCCTGGTGTATGCACTTCACCCAGTGTGTCCTGCTCTTGCCTCGGAAGTTTCCCTGCGTGGGGGCTGTTCCCTCAGCCCCCTGTGTTTAGGTGGGGCCTGTGACTAGTGCTGGCCAGCGAGTCCTGGTCATCATGACATGCGTCTCTTCGGCCAGAGGCCTTCCTTCCAGGACAAGACCCTCAAGAGTCCTTCCTTCCTCTGCCCCGTGACCCGTGGCTCCGAAGACAGTGCCTCCTTCACCGTTCTGCGTCCCGGAGGCACCAGCAGCAAGCGTGAGAAATCGCCCATCGTTGCCCCACCTCCGCGGTATGTTCTAGCACCTCCTGACTGATACAGCCTCTGCAGGCGAGACTGTGCAGGCCCAGAGCCAGGTGGGACCAGGGGCCCTTGTTCAAAATCAGGAAAATGGCAGGATGATGACTGCGGAGCGTTAAACCGGCCCTGGAATGTGACTGCCCAGGTCACCAGCCCTAGACCCTGTAGAACGAGAGGAGGGAGCTGTGAGCAGGCCTCGTGGAGGCAGGTTCTGTGGGGCCCGTGGCAAGGGAAGGGTGTGGGCCACCCTCCCTGTCCGCTGTCCTCCTGCAGGGACCGCTGTCCTCCCGGCCCATCCTCAGGCGCCTTCTGCTGCTTTCCGTGGAGTTTCTGAGCTGTTGTTCCTTTTCAGACGGGCTCTCTGCTCTGCCACCTGCCCTGGGCGTGTGGGGCTGGGAGTGCTGCCATCCAGGGCTGCCGAGAGGCTCGAGGGGTGTCAGGCAGGTGGGGGAGGAAGGCACTAGAGAGGGGTTTGATCAGAGCCCCCAGGGAAGGAGGGTGGGGGGCAGACTCTGAGGAGGGGAGCCCAGGAGGTGAAGGACGCCGGCTTCTTGTGTGGGGTCAGGACAGAATTAACAGAACTTTGCCTTGTTCCACGGTGGGCTTGGATCTGAGCAACGGCAGCATCTCATTAATTCTTTGAAGCATGCATTCATAGGGGTGGTGTTGATTTCACCCCCAAGGGGAAAATCTGGTTCTTGGGGGGGTGGGGGGGTGGTTCTTAAATCTGGTTCTTAAGATTTCAGTGAAGAAATCTTACTTGTTAGGTTTGAAGCACAGCTATGCATAAAGTACTCACACAGAGATGCACAGTTCATCTGTGGTCTTAAAATTTCATGGGGGGCAAACTAGGAAAACATGTCTCGAAAGACTCCTTAGGTGCTTAGGGGCAGAAAGTGAAAGAAAGGTTGAGAAGTACTGGTCTAGAAGGAACACTTTGCTGCAATGGGTTGAAAATAGCTTTGGGCGCGGGTCCCACCGAGGCACTGAAATGTGGAAGCGTTAGTCGCCCAGTGTGTCTGACTCACCAGGCCTCTCTGTCCACGGGATTCTCCAGGCAAGAACACTGGAGTGGGTTGCCATGCCATCCCCTCCTCCAGGGGATCTTCCCGACTCAGATACTGAACCCAGGTCTCCAGCATTTCAGGTGGGTTCTTTATCGTCTGAGACACCAGGGAAGCCCACGAGAGCTGGAGGCAATTGCAGTAATCCAGATGAGCCGTGCTGGAAATCCGAGAGGAACCTGGGAGAGGGGTGCGGCTCCAGTGCAATTTCCTGAAGGTTAGAGAAGGAGAGGCGTCCGGGAGGCCCAAAGTTTGGGCGGGGGCAGAGGGGAAGCTGGAGCTTCTATCCTCCGGGATGGGGAGGCTGGAGAGGAGGCCGTCTGGGGAGCCTGGGGGACCCCAATGGTGGCAACAGGCTCAGCTCGGTGGAGGACTCGGACAGATGGGTGTGTTGGGGGCCCAGGCTCAGCACAGGAGGAGGACCTGCCTGGTGCCGGCTGAGATGTTTGAATGGCCGAGGAAGCGTGCACTTGGAGCACTTGGAGTCCCCTGGCTTAGTACGCCCTCAGGCTTCTCATCTGTGAAATGGGTACTCTGTCACTTGGCCTGAGGCTGGTTTATCTCTGTGGGGCAGGGACTGTCTCCAGCAGGAGCTGCTGAGGCCCGTTTGAGGCCCCAGTGCTGGGCTGTTGCCGGGGTGTTGAGTGTTCTCATGGCCTTTAATTACTGAATGCTAACAAGCCCTAAAATTAAATTAAGAAGAGGAGCTGACCACCAGCATCCCTTCTCCCCCGCCGTGACGGAGTTAATGGGGATCCTGGGGACAGGCCGGGGCGAGGGGGTGGTGTTAATGAGGGCAGGGAGGCCAGAAGTTGGCAGAGTGTTCTGACATTCAGGCTCAGGTCATTCTGCTGGCTCCTGTGGCCCAAGGAGAGAGGGCAGGGTCCGCCCCAGAGCATTCCAGCCCCAGACCAGGCCAGTCCCATTGTCCCCCAGTCTCCCAGCTGGGGAGACTCAGGTCTGCCGCCATGGAGGGCAGAGCAACCAGCAGGTTCCTGCAGTGTCTGTGCTTCCTCTGATGGCCCTGAGCTGAGGCCAGCCAAGCTCGCTGACCTCTCTGGCCCCTGGTTTCCTCGTCTGTGGGACAGAGGGATGGTGCACCGTGTGGGGTCAGCTTGTAACTGGAGGAAAGGGTGGGCGTGCGTCTGAGCTTAGCTGGGCTCCGGCTGCAGGACCGCCAGTCTCCCCTGGCCACTGAGGGATCCCGCCTAGAGCCACAGGCACCTGGGTCTGTGGTGGGTAAGCGTTCCTGGAAGGGGCCTGCTCCTCTGACCCCAGCCCGCTCATCAGTCCCTGACCACACTGGACCCCAGCCCGCTCATCAGTCCCTGACCACACTGGCTTCCGTTGGTTCCCAGGCCTGAGTGCGCTGGGAGAAGCCCTCAGGAGCACCCCCTCCCGCTCCACACGCGTTTGTCACAAACCCATGAATATGCCATCTTCGCCCACCCCCTCCCAGCAAACTTCCTCCACTTCTGCAGCGAGTTCTACATTAATCACCGCTAATTGCTAGCGGGAGTCGTTTATGTCAAGAGCCATTATTCCTGGGAATAAAGAGGGAGAAAAGACGCTGCCTTCCAGGAAGCCTGGCGTTGGCCCCGGGGGAACAACGCCAGGCCCCAACGAGGGCCTCAGCCTGCCCGGCCCACTTCCAGTGGCTCCAAACCACATGTGACAAACGCGGGCCTCTGGCCTCTGCTGAATATTCAGGGAGATGAATGCATCCATCACGTTCACGCGGTTTTCTGAAGTTGTTGTGAGTTTCCTTGAAACCAAGGAGAGTTTTTTTTTTTTTTTTTTCTTTTTGGCAACAACAGCTGGGAATAAGTTGACATTTTCTAAAAACTGCCACTTCTTGCTTGGGGAGGGAGCAGAGGAGGGAGATCCCTGGTCGCCGACCCCCGGAGGCCCAGCCCGGAGCTTGCCCACCAGGACCGGCCTGTTCCAGGTTCGTGGGGAGGTCGGGCTGGGCAGTGTATCTGGGAGGTGAGGGGTGGGCCTCAGCTGTGGGCTCCAGGGGCTCACCTCCCCGGACCCCGAGGATGCACCGTGGGCTTTCTGCACGTCTCACATGTTGAAAGCTGTTTCTGTGTTTTCATTTTTATTGGGCCTGAAATCAGCTTATTAACTGGCATGTTTGATCGGTATTTTTTTAAAGTACGGTGTCTGATGTTTGTTAATCCTGCCTGAGGCCACACCTGTGAGGACTCGGGCGTGAGAACAGGTGGGCACAGGCTGAACGCGCACGTGCCTGCGTGTCCGTGCCCGTGCATGGGTGTGCAGATGTGGGCCCGTGTGCGTGCTCGTGTGTGCGTGTGTGCACGTGCATCCGTGTGTATGCAGGTTTTTGTCTGAGTGTGTCTGTGGTCATTGTACACAAATAACACAAAGATCTTCAAAGTTCCTGAAGCCGCTCTACTCCCTCTACCCACCCTCCCCCAACTCTCTGAGCTCTGTGATTTTAGGCCCATTTTATTGATGAGGACACTGAGGCTGTGAGGGCTTAAAGGGCTCTCCTGAGGCTCCTGAGCTGAGAACCAGCCCAACTTGGACTGTGTCCACAAGGCCCCCTTGAAGGTACGGAAGTTGCTGCTTGGAGGGGGCCAGGACACAGGCTCTGTGGCCCTTCCTGCATCCTCCCCTCCCCCGTCTCCCCCTTCCCTCCTGGCTGGTCCCAGAACCTCTCACCAGCCCCACCCAGGTCTGTCTTCCCCACTCTGAGCTTGTGCTCCTGGGTGAGCAACTCAGAGCCCACCGAGGCTCAAAGGCGAAGGGCAGCTGCTGTCCTCCTGGGCCCCGTCTACTGAGGGCCCTGGGGGGTCGGTGACTTGTCTCTCACACCCACACCCTCACTGGGCACCCGGCACCTCTGTCCTGTCCACCTCTCTGGCACAGGTGGTCTCCCCGTCGCACTTGCTCACTTTGCACACCTCCTCCAGGAAGCCTCCATGGATCCTCCTGAAGTCCAGGTTGGGATCCCTGGGACTGCTGTCACTCTAAGCGATCTGCTCCGCCATGGCTGTCTGCTTCTGGCAAGGCTGGGTGCTGCGTGTCCGTGTGCGTGAGGCTGAAGAAGTGCTCTGAGATTTCCTACATTGGACTAGAACCTCAGGCCCAGGTTGGAGCCCCTCCCTCTGCCCTCAACGCTGACCCATGCCCTGTCCCTGGGGGCACTGCAGGCAGGTTCCTCACTGTGGCTGATGCTGCCCATGGGCGCAGGCCTGCTCTGCTGAAGTGTTGAGATCTTGACGCGAGTGCTCAGTGCAGCCAGACGTGTGCCCTGGTGGCTTGGCGATGTCTGCTGTGGGTGTGGGCGGGGAGGCGGTGGCCTGCACCCCGCCGGACACCACCTGAAGGCTGAGTCCTGGGGGCAAGGTCGGGAGTGGCTCTCACATCTGTAAGTCTGGCACGGGGCCTGGAGCCGGGAGCTCGCCTAGTGGCTGATGGAGGCTGGAGGGGCGGACTGGGCAAGGCAGAGGGAGGACGAAGCAGGCCAAGGAGGGCCACAGGCGCTGGCCCCAAGGGTGAGAGGGTGGGCAGCAGGCCCCGCTTCTGCCTGGGCTGGTTTCGCCTGGCTCCCTGCTTCTCCTCCAGCTGGCGTGCTGGGACACAGGCGGCCCCGAACGGGCCCTGCAATGCTCGGCTCTCCTGGCAACAGTGCCCCGGCCACAGTCATTCTGGAGCCAGAGAGCCGGCAGGTAGGATGAGAACGCAAAACCTCCTGCCCGGGTGCCCAGCAGAGCCCGCCAGGCATGGCCCAGGTCCCAGACCCCTGGGGCCGCTCCAGAGGCCCGGCAGCCCTCCCCATGCTGGGGCACCCGGTGTGGACAGTCAGCTCATGGTCAAGTGGCCTCAGGCCCCAGGCGGTCGTGTCCCTTCTTAAATGCCTTGCAGCATGACAATGATGGCCCAGCTTCTCTGCCTCCATCCTCCCCTGCCCCTGGTCCACGTGCTGCTGGGGTGGCCCACCTCCTTCCTCACTTCCTGCCTCCCGTTCGCAGCCCCGGCCTCAGAGAGACTCAGGCTCACACCCAGCTGTGTCCCTTACTAGCTGCGCCATCTGGGCGAGGTCTCCCAGCCGCCGAGCCTCTGTGAGATGAGGGTGGTGTGGGACCAAGAGAGGCAGGGATCTGAGACTGCCGACTGGGACCCCAGAGAACTCGGGGAGCACAGGCGGCCCCGAACGGGCCCTGCAATGCTCGGCTCTCCTGGCAACAGTGCCCCGGCCACAGTCATTCTGGAGCCAGAGAGCCGGCAGGTAGGATGAGAACGCAAAACCTCCTGCCCGGGTGCCCAGCAGAGCCCGCCAGGCATGGCCCAGGTCCCAGACCCCTGGGGCCGCTCCAGAGGCCCGGCAGCCCTCCCCATGCTGGGGCACCCGGTGTGGACAGTCAGCTCATGGTCAAGTGGCCTCAGGCCCCAGGCGGTCGTGTCCCTTCTTAAATGCCTTGCAGCATGACAATGATGGCCCAGCTTCTCTGCCTCCATCCTCCCCTGCCCCTGGTCCACGTGCTGCTGGGGTGGCCCACCTCCTTCCTCACTTCCTGCCTCCCGTTCGCAGCCCCGGCCTCAGAGAGACTCAGGCTCACACCCAGCTGTGTCCCTTACTAGCTGCGCCATCTGGGCGAGGTCTCCCAGCCGCCGAGCCTCTGTGAGATGAGGGTGGTGTGGGACCAAGAGAGGCAGGGATCTGAGACTGCCGACTGGGACCCCAGAGAACTCGGGGAGCTGGAACCGGTCCTGCCCCCATCCCTGCTGGGAATCTCCAGGTCTCCAGGCGTGTGGGGCCACCTCCGCAACGCTTTGGAGTCTCAGCGAAGGACCAGATGGTGTTTTGAGCATTTTAATAAGAGCTATTTGCAGTGTTGTCGCCATAAAAAAAAATTCCTGCTTAATGAGCAAATGCATGTCGGTAGCGAGTTAAAGGCTCTTGGATGTTTTAAATATTATGTACGTCGTGTTCGTGTTAACAAACCTGATTTTTAATTACACCTTCCTCTGCTGCCTGGCTGGGCTGAGGGTAGGGGAAGGGAGAAAAAAAAAATCAGGCAAAACAAGTGTGGTTTTCCCTGAGAAGTGACAGCCAGGCTCTGCGGATCCCCCCTTCGCAGACACGACTGTGATGGCTCACAGACGCCAGAGCTTGGCAGGGATTTGGTACCACGCCACCCTCGCTGACCTTCACTTCCGAGCCCTGACCCGGGTAGAGAATGAGCGCTGATCCCTGGCTGAACACTGAGCTGAATCCTGGCCACTCACTGAGCCCTGCTCCCCAACCACAGGCTTAGCCCTGATTCTAGCCACACATTGAACGCCCACCGTGATCTCGGGCTGAGTCCACATCCTGGGCACTAACTGACCTTTAACCTCGATCGTGGTCTGAGCCCTGATCCCAGACATGCACGGAACACAGAGCATGTTCACAGACTGGGCCCTTAGACCCCGACGCCCTCGCTCCCTTTGCTGGTGTCTCTGCTGGAAGGCTTAAGGCTCCAGGAAGTCCCCTCCTCCCCCTTCTCCCTCCCTGATTTGTCCTCAGCGCTGCCAGGCTGGGGGCCCTGTTCCCACCTCAAAACCTCCCCCTCTAGGTCCGTGAGTCCCACACTGAGCTCATCACCTGCTCACCTCTGCCTTCTCCAAACCCGCTCTCCTCCCGGCCCTGCGGGTTGACCGGACTGGGAATCCAGAGCACACTGCTTGCTTCGCTCTGTCCTCATGGGTCCCTGGAACCCTGAAGAAGGGACAATGCCTGTTGTCCATTTGTAGTTCTGGCTCTGGGCTCCGAGCCTGGAAGGCAGAAGACTTTTATTGCAAGTTTTCTGAATGCGTGAGTAAGCTGGTCCAGAGTCTCAAAGCTGGGTCCCTGCTCAGGTCAGCCAGGCCCATGAAGAACTGAGCCCAGGAGCACTGGAGAGGCCGGCCTGGGGTCAAACTGAGGGTCCTGTCCAGGCAGGCCGGAGCCTAACCTAATGCAGGGTGGTGGGCTTGGGCCTTCTGCGGACATTCATTGAGACCTGCTAAGAGATGATGGTTCTGGGTCCTGGCGACACACCGTGGACGAGAAGCTGACCTGCCTTCCAGGAGCCTTGGTCCCTGGAGCACACGGGCAGATGCTCCTGGGTGGCGATGGGGGCTGCCAAGGTGAGGGAGCAGCTCCTACTCTTTGAAGACACAGAGATGTGATGTTGCCGCCGAGCCTGAGGGCAGGAGAGGCGCTGGGGAAGCGGCCTTGGGCACACGGCCGCGCGGGGCGAGTGCCCGAGGGAGCCCGGAGACCTGGCCCAGGCTGGTGCGCAGCGGGGCCCTGCACCGTCATCTCCGGGCTTCGTGTGTGCGATGGGCTGATAATTCACTCCGCGAGCCCAGCCTGCGAGCTGGGCGCTGTTCCAGGAGGACAAACAGACAGTCTGCCTGCCCTCCTGGGGCTCCCACCTCAGCGCCCTAATTCTGAAAGTGGGGGTCCGTGGAGCCCTGGGAGGGTCCCCAAGATGCTGTCAGGGGGGCCACAAGGTCAAAGCCCCCTTCTCGGTAACACTCAGATGCTGCTGTTTGCCTCTTCTGTGCCGGTGTTTGCACAGATGGTGCAGAAGCAGTGACAGGCAAAGTGGCTGATGCTTGGGCATGGATCGGAGCGGCAGCGCCAACTCCTGCCACAGTGACGGGCGTCTCCGGGGCCGCACACCTGCAGCCAGGCCCTGCCGAGGCTCGGGGCTCTCCCTTCAGCCATAAGCAGTCGTCTGTGCAGGAGCTCTCTGAGGGGTGGGAGGCACCACAGTGGTGGTCTCGGGAAGAGCCCCGGGCCTCTGTTTTGAGTTACAAGCTCAGCCAGCTGCCTCTTCCCTGGGAGAACATGGCCCTGATGGTCGTCCTCGAGTGCGGCCTCAGCATCCCGGTGTCAGCCCTGGCTCCGTGACCCCCCGAGGGCCCTCCCAGGCCTGGGTCCTGGTGGCCGCAGAGGACAGACCCGCCGGGAATAGGAACAGCCCGGGGCAAGGCTGCAGCATCAGGGCACACGGGCACAGACCCGACTCCACCCACCAAGCCCAGTGGCCCTGGGGGTCTTGACCTCCCGGGATGTGTTCTGTCATTGGGAACCCAGGGTAGTTACATCCTCCCCGAGGTCTTCTCCCAAGTCCAAGTGTTTGTAAAGTGCCGGCTTCGGAAGAGGTTCTAAAAATGGCCCAGTCATCACTGGGAAGAAGAATCTTACAGCAAGCATTAGGAAATGGGCCCCAGTAGTCTGTTTTCAAGAGGAGAAAACTGAGGCCCAGAGCGGGAGCTGACCTATCTGGGGGTGCCCAGGCTGGCCACCCCACTCCTTGGGGCCACACGGTGCCTCTTCGTGCCTGCTCTCTCAGACCCCCAGGGCCCTTCCAAGCCTGCACCTGGTTTGTAGCTCAGGCCCTGCAGGGCCCATTTCTCAGGGCAGCTGTCCTGTCCGGAGCTGGCTTCCTGGACACTGTCCTGGGCACTGCCCTCTCATCACCATGTCCTGCTGACAGGGGTGCCCAGAGGGAAAGAGGCGCTGAATGAGCAGGGGTGAGGGGCGGCAGGGGCAAGGGGAGACAGCTTCCGGGTGGCTGAGAACCTCTGTCCCATGGATGGGTGTGTGTCTTCCCTGTGCCAGGCACGAGTAGGGGGCCAGAGTGGCTGCAGGGCTAGCCTCGGAAGAACCGGCAAGCCCCAAGAATCACAATGGGGCTCAGGGCTTCTCATGGTACTATTTGATTTCAGCCAGGGAACCAGGTGTGTCCAGTGCTCCTGGCGGTTATTCAGCCCTGCTCTCTGCACGTGGTGCAGCACCAGGTAAGCTGGACGCAAGCATGAGAGCAGGGTGACGACCAGGGGGCCACTTGTTGGCAGCTGCCTGCATATCCTGTGGCCCAGGCAGGGTTCAGTTAAGGCTGAGTGGGGGGTGGAGGCTTGGAGATGAGCCCAGGTCATAAAGAAGGTGACCTGCACTGCTGGGAGCGCTGGGGTGGAAGCTGTGTGTCAGAGGCAGTCTCAGGGAGGTACAGAAACAGCCTTCCGTCAGGAAGCAGCCTGTGCAAAGGTCCTGGGGTGGGAATGATCTGGTGTGTTCAGGGAAGAGGAGGCGTCTTAGGGTTGGACTGAGGAATGGGGACTTGGGGGAAGATCAAGGGAGGTCTTGGCCATGCCGGGGACCTAGGTTTTCGCATGAGTGGGATGGGGGTCCTGGTGGCTTTGGGTGGATATTCTTAGAGGATCTTCTGGCTTTTCATGGGCCACAGAGCAGCAGGAAGGGAGGAGTGGAGGCAAAGAGGCCTCGGCCTTCGATAGGACGCTACTGGGAGGGAGTGACCGGGCCCCTGGAGGGTGTGGGGAGGCAGATGGCAGCTGCTGGGGTCCCTCAGGGCAGGCGCAGCACAGGCATCAGACAGAGTCCCAGCCTCGAGCTGGGGGCCCCTCCAGGTGCTTTTATCGTGGAGGCTGCAGCCCCCTCCCAGCAGGCCTGCTGGTGACCTGGACCTGGTGGGACCCACTGGGATGGACAGACCGACCGAGGTGTCAGGATCTGTGGACAGGCAGACGATTGAGAGGGGTCTCACTGGGAGGAGAGGGCAGGCCTTGGGGGGTACTGCAGAGGGCTCGGGGCGGGGAGTGGTGGGAAATGCACCCACAGTCCTCGGGGAGCCCTGGATCCCAGTTTCCTCAAATGCTGTCCCCTGAGAGGTCCCTCGCTCCCACTCCCAACCCCTGGGGAGCCCTGTGAGCCCCAGGTACCTTTGGCCACACCGGGGGTCTGAGCTGCTCTGTGAGCTTGGTGAGCCCACCTGACCCCAGACTCATTGGAGGGTGGGGGTCCTCTTCCTTGCCTCCCCAGGCTCAGCGTGCCCAGGCTCTGCATGGCTGTGGATGGAGGCCGCCTGGGCAGAACATGGGCTCGAGGGCAGCCTGCATGGTGTGAACTCATTCGGTTCCCAGACTGGCCTTGTCCTTGACCTTCGAGTGACCTTGAACACTCACTGAGTTCTCTGAGAGGCCACTTGCTAGTGACAGGCCAGAGGATTCCCCCAGCCCCTTCAGCCTCTCTCTCCTGGGATTCAGAGACCCTTCCCCATGGCAGTGATGGGCAGGGCTGGCTTGTCCCCGGGCATCAGAGCTCCTGGAACATTCACTCTTGGAAAGAACATGCTGCACAAAAATAGCAGCCTGATGCCGAGAAACATATGCTGCTTCCCGGGGGGCGGCGGGGAGGGGCCAGGGCCCCCGATGGGCTCAGGGCTGGAGGCTTCACCGCTCCCCGGGAGGGCGCCTGCGTCGCCAGCACCAACTGGAGATGGCAGACGGGCTTATGAGGCACCTACGGTGTGCCATTTACCTCTGTCTGTGGCCTGTGGCTTCCTGAGGACCTGCGGACAGGCAGTGATGCTGTCCTTCTCCCAGGTAAGGAAACCGAAGGGCTGTCTCTTATACACATC
>SJYX01016940.1:1027512-1070837 GCA_006410675.1 Oreotragus oreotragus
GCCTTTATCCTTCAAACCCCATGTCAGGCAGTGACCTGGAGACTGGGGAGGGCACCCTGCAGTGGGCAGGATGTACCACAGGTGAGCAGCGTGACCCTGATATGAGGCCCAGTCTCATCCCTGACCTGACGCTGACCCTTCTTGGGTGAGGTGGCAGGGCCAGCCGAGAGGCTGGGTATCGGCCGTGGACAGTGGGGCTGTGGCATCAAAGGAAGGGCCAGCGGAGGTGTTGATCTGGGTGTCCGAGCAAGCTGGGCTGGAGCAAGAGGAGGAGCCAGGAGCCTGCTGGCCACGCAGCCTGGTGCCTGCAGCTGCCCTGATGAGGGAGGGAGGAGACGCCCCGAGAGACGCCAGGAGGAAGAGCTGCCTGCTCCTTGCAGGGGGCGGCCGATTGCCTGGGACGCAGGGGGCCAGGGGGCGGCCCATCCAGCAGCAAGGGGGTCTTTGTAAAACCCTAACTTCAACTTGTGGAGTGTGAGCAGGCCCGGAGGGGAAGGTGGCCTGACAGCCACAGCCGAGAGGCTCCTGTTTGGTGTTGGGGCTGGCTGAGTGTGGGGGAGACACCCTATCTCTCTCTCAGGATTAGGTGCTGGATTAGCACATGGGCAGTGTTTGTGCCATCAATCTCGGTGACCTTTTGCAGGACTGCCATGGACAGTTGCTCAGGTTTCACATCTCACAGTTTTAATGTGAATAGTGACCCCTGGACCATGTGACTTTATTTTGTGTGAGGTTTGAAACTGAGGGCTGGCCCAGGTTCTTGCTCTTCCCGGCTATGCCAGTGAATGCTGATGTTACTCCTCCTGTAGGTCTGCCCAGCTCCAGTGTCCCCACGTCTGGGAAACCTTCTCAGAGTGTCCCCCCACCCCACCCCCCGCCCCGGGTGAAGCTAATTTCTGCCTTTTTCATTGTGACAGGCCGCAAATGTCCCTGGAGTTTCTCCTTTCCTGTGTTCCTGTCCCTTTGCAACATGAGCTTGAAACTCTTCCCATCGAGAGGCAGAGTCAGTTTTCCACTCTTTGATGGTTTTGGCTCTTGGCCTGCTTTGGCCAATGGGACATGTGACCTGAAAGAGGCCTGGAAAGTGCTTCAACTTTGGAATGAATGTGTCACGCAGCTCTTGGGAAGCCAGGGACGACCACGTGAATGAGCCTGAGCTAGTCTGCTGGCTGATGAACGACACGTGGACCAGTTACCTCTACTGCCCCTGTGGACAGCCAGCCAGATGCGGAACACGGGAGTGAGGCCAGCTGATGGCATGCACACACCTGAGCCCAGACAGCATAGAAAGTGCTTCAACTTTGGAATGAATGTATCACGCAGCTCTTGGGAAGCCAGGGACGACCACGTGAATGAGCCTGAGCTAGTCTGCTGGCTGATGAACGACACGTGGACCAGTTACCTCTACTGCCCCTGTGGACAGCCAGCCAGATGCGGAACACGGGAGTGAGGCCAGCTGATGGCATGCACACACCTGAGCCCAGACAGCATCAGTGGTGCGCAGACAAATCTTCTGCTGGAGCCCTGTTTGCATGACCCACTCACAGGATGGTGAACAAACGATTGATTGTTGTTTTAAGCTACTTAATTTTGGGATAGTTTTAAAGCAGCAGTAGCTGACTGATACATCTGAGTTCCCACTGCACTTTATTTCCACATCACTATTACTGCTTGGATAATCGCTGTGATGGTGACATCACCATGGTTAAAAGAACAAGCTTCAGTTCAGTTCAGTTCAGTCACTCAGTCGTGTCCGACTCTTTGCGACCCCATGAATTGCAGCACACATCCTGACCTGCATACAGATTTCTCAAGAGGCAGGTTAGGTGGTCTGGTATTCCCATCTCTTTCAGAACAAGCTTCAGTTCTGATGAATCCTGGTCTGTGGCCTGAACATGTGAATTAATGTCTCTGAGACTTAGATTCCTCATCTGAAAATGAGGACTAGAAACACGAGTCTCCATGCTCACTGGCCGTTGTAATGGTCAGACCTGGGAAGAATTTGCAGTCTTAGCATACGGTCAGTAGCTAGTATCCTCCCCCCCTGCTGATCTACACACGACCCCTCATAGCTCG
Source organism: Oreotragus oreotragus (assembly GCA_006410675.1). NCBI lineage: Eukaryota > Metazoa > Chordata > Mammalia > Artiodactyla > Bovidae > Oreotragus > Oreotragus oreotragus. Next base: position 1,029,589 of record SJYX01016940.1, read on the forward strand.
TCCTGCTGACCCTGGGACTTAGACAGGCAGGGCCTTGTTTGCCCACAGGGGTGCTGTGTCAAGAATGTCCATGGTTCAAATATCCTTGCTCCTCTGAGGCCTCTTCCCTCACATTCTGGGAACTCACCCATCCAGGGTGAGCTGCTCTCCCAGGATTTCTGGAAAGACTTATTCTTCATTCATCTTAGCATTTATGGTTGACATTCTAAGAACAGTCAGACAAGATGAATGTCCTGTCTCCAGGACCCAAGGGTGAATTGCCTCCCTCGCTGTAAATTCAGTTCTACCTCTGGGCACCGTGAGGCATGACTGCGTTGGGCGGGGATGAGGGGTGGTAGGTGCTGGTCTGCAGGGGACCAGCTACTGGAGGCAGATAAGCCCCTTAGACCAGTGCGATGACTGGGGAGCCCGGCGTGCGTGCACCACCTGTGCATGGCGGCCACGCCAGCCTGTGCATCACTGAATCTCAGGCCCGAGTCAGTCTGTGCAGCCTGGCTGGAGGTCTAGGGCTCAGGCCTGTCACTGTTACCATTGCTCTTGTGTCGTGACCTCTGACTTTGGTTGAAGTTCCTGTTGGATGGGGTGATACCTTGTGGCTTGCACTTAGCCTTCACCCACCTGCACACTTGGGTCTGGGCTGGTGGTGCAGAAAATGCATTGCACACACATATGTACTCATAGATTCAGATACATACACATAATCATACAGAAACACACACCATTACGTGAACACAGTTGGTGGCCGTGGAGAGCCAGGATGCAGCCTTGCAGTGCCTGTCACGTGTGCACAGCACGTGAACCCACCTCTTAGTCTTGGGGGCAGCCTCTCCAATGAGGTTTGTGGGGTGAGGGGCCCTGAAGTTGCCTCTGGCCTCTCCCAGGTACACCTGCTTGAACATTTCCTGGGCCAAGAGGCAACCTCCCATGCCAGCTGACTGTCCCTCCTGCTGCCAAAGTCAGGAAGGGCCCGTGAACCCTCCGAGCTGGCCTTTCCAGCCTGTTCTCACCCAGCCGCCGGCCCCTGGGCCCTCGCCAAGCCTGGGCTGGCACAGGCTGGCAGCTGATGTGTTTATTTGCCTGGTGGCGGGGGTGGGCGAGAAGGCCAGGCGGTAATTGGTACATTTTGTAAGCAATCATCTGCTGGCACCTTCTGCCTCAGCGTGTGGGCCGCCCAGTCCCGTTAATCATGGTCTGCAGCCCCAGGCCCCTCTCCTGACAACCTCATTTCTCTCCCCTGGAAGGATAGAGCCATCCTGGCCCCTAATGGTATTATCTGTTATTCCTGGCCACACTGCTCGCTCTGGGCATGTGGCCAGAGCCAGGGCCTATGTGTAGGGTGGGCAGGTGGGCGTGAAGGTAGGCGGGGGGTGGCAGGCAGGGGATGGTTCTGGACCGGGGCTGTGGCTGGCCAAACCTGGCCGGGGTGTCAGAAACCTTGTCTTCAAGATTCTCTGCACAGCACTGATCTGTTTCTGCAGGAAGGAGACAGGTGGGGAAGCAGAGCCCCCCTTCCCCATGAGGTCATGCAGCTGGGCAGGTGACATGGACCCCAGGTCCCCCTGATTACAGCCCCTGTGGTCAGACCGGCTCTGGAGTCTGTTCTCGCTGCAAAGTGAAAATCGTATTAATGCTGTCCAGATGGTGAAGCTCCCCCTCAGCCTCTTCACCTCTGACAGGGACCCAGGACACAGGCCAGAATGGGACCTGGGGTCCAGGGGCAGTGAGTCCTGTGGAGAAATGTGTCCAGCATCGTTGTCAGTGTTGTTTGTGATGAAATGATGGCGTGTGTGGGAAAGACAAATGAACCTCATGCAATTAGCAAGCAGCCCAGAGTGTGCTCATGTCATTAATTCCTTCATGGCTCTACCAGGCACTCACACACACACACATCAGCATCAGAGGTGCCAGGTCTTTGCAGGGTGTAGACCCTACCCACCCTGGGCCCCTCCTGGGTTCACTCAGACTTCTGTGTTCTCTTCCTGGGCCACAGAGGCTGGGCAGGGGTTTAACAGGAGCAGAGAGAAGGAAACAGGATTTGTATTTCTGGGTGAGAAGTTTCCCACATCCAGCTGGCTCTCCAGGCTGAGACCAGACCCAGCCTGGCTGGGTGCTGGCTAGACCCCTCAGCTGACCTCCTTGGGAGCCAGGGTGGCTAGTCTGATGGCCCCCAGGAGCCAGGGGAGAAGGGGCAACAGATAATGAGATGGGTGGATGGCATCATCAACTCAACAGACATGAGTTTGAGCAAATTCTGGAAGGTAGTGAAGAACAGGGAAGCCTGGTGTGCTGTAGTCCACGGGGTCGCAAAGAGTCAGACAAGACTGAGCGACTGAACAGCGGCAAGAAGCTGTGGTTGAGGGTCCAGCAGGCATAGAGGTGAGGCTCCCTGACCTTGCTGAGCAGGCCTCCCTGGCTTCTCCCAATAGCCTGCTTCAGGCACCCCCCACTTGGGTAAATGCCTCTTGGGGTCCGTGGAGCAGGCCTTCTGGGACAGCTTGGCTCCATGGGGCCTGTGGGTGATCTGATGCATGCAGTCACTCCCCTCCGCTTCTGGGGCTCTGCCTTAGTTTCCTCTATGAGGACAACCGCTGTGGCTTCCTCAGTGGTCCCCCACCTGCAGCCTCATCTGCCTCCTCCACCCGCAGCCACAGTCATCTTTACCTTTCCTGTCTTTCCCGTCTCGGAGCTCTACTGTGCTGGTGTCTCTCCCTGCTCTGAAACCACCAGGGGCTGCTCGCTCCCAACCTGGCGGCATCTGAAGGTGTGGGTTTCTGGAGCTGCTCTCCTCGTCCAGTCACTTCCTCCTGCGGTCTTCCCCAGTGCCCTGCCCTGATGCTGGGCCCCCAGCTCCCTTGTGCACCCCTGCAACCCCCTTTTCTGTCCTGTGGAAAGCAGATCTGAGTCATCTATAGCTCTCTAGCGCCGTGGTCCTCAGACTGGATAGGAGGGACTCGGGTGACAGGCCCCCAGTGCTCCAGCCCCATCCCCCATCAGCCGCCCCTGCCCCCAGACCCTACCACAGCAGGTTCCTCAAACTGTGCTCTGGGTGGAAGGAGGCAGGGAAGGAGGGGCAGGTAAGCTGGGAATCACTGCCTCCAGGGGATTCAAGTGCTATCAGCCTGGTGCAGCCCTGCCAGGCCTGCAGTAGGAGTCCCACTGGATTCAGTACTTTCCAGACCTCTAAATCCTGAGCTTAGGGCTGTTCTCTCCTGGCATAGTGGGTGACTTGTGGCCCTCAGACCTACACACATTCCTGTGTCCATATTCCTGGGCTCCCTTCTCTCCCCAGATGGCTGCCAGGGGGCTCCTGGGGTCACCTGTTGGAGGCCCCAGAGAGTCCTTGTCTGTAGCTGAATCATCTCAAGAATTGAGTCCTGCACATTCCTGCTGGAGAGCTGAGGGTTCCGCTGGCCACAGGGGTTGATACTCTGGCCCTTGAAAGTGGGCGAGGGTGTCTCTTAGCTTGGAGTTTTCCCACTGTACCCAAAGATGCTCTAGGCCTGAGCTAGGAAGCCCATCTTTGAGGGCAACAAAGTCCTTTTGGTGCTGGCTTTGTCAGAGGGGTTCTAGGGCGCTGCTGGGGGACCAGGTACCAGATGTGACCTATCACTGGTGTGACAGAAACCCTGACCAAGAACCTGGCTGCCTGGGTTCAAGCCCCGGATCCTCCAATCACTACAGCGTGGCTTTTGGTCAGTTACTTAGTCTCTCTGAGCCTGTTTCCTTATCTGCAGATCTGGGAATCTCTGTATTTGTTGTGACTTTATAACAGGTTCAAGGTGCTTAATATATAAAAGGCTCCTGGATTTAACTAGTTCTGTTGGTGGGGCTTCTGGATCCCATCCCCAAGTGTGACGTGGCCCCAGCCACCAGGGCCAGGCCTGGTGTTTGCATGCCCCCTTTTAAGAGATATGGTCGTAGCCCCCCTTTGGGGCTTTGAAAAGGAATGGGACCTTGCTATCCTTTTGCAGAAGAACAAAGCTTTCTAAGATCAAACTGTGAGGCCCTGATACAGTCTCAAAAGGGTATCGATCTGTCAGACACGCAGGCTGGCAGCGGGCAGCTCTCTGCAGCGAGAGCCCTGGGGAGAGAGATGAAAGCCCCACCTGGTCGCCTGTCTTGTGTTCTGAGTCGTCTCTTTGACCCTGTAAAAAGGATCAGGTTCCAGTGCTTTTGAGGGTGGCTGCTGCCAAGCCCTCTTCCAGAACACCAGGGAGCAATTGTGGAGGCCGCCACCTCTCACTGGTGGGTCCGGGCAGGGTGGACATCAGCCACCGGATAGCCTCAGAAAGAAAGCAGGGTTAGACGGGTCAGCACCACGGACAGCACCACCAGAAGCCGGACCTTGCTGCTGGCCGTGAGCCGGCTGCCTCAGAGGGGGACAAGATGCCCAGGGCAGCAAAGGGTGGGACTGGGTGTGCAGGCCGCTTGGGGGGCTGTCGCAGGTGTAGAGATGCTGGGCGACCAACTTCTGGTCAGATCACCTTTGGGGCAGGCAGAGTATCCTGCACCCTCCTAGGATTCCGTGAATACAGTTACTCTGAGGCTGGAGGCCCAGGGCAGGACTAGTGGGGAAAGGTGGGTGGATGCCCTGGTTCAGTGGCCTGCTAGGGCACTGTCTGTGCACAGAGAAACAGAGAGGGGGACCCCCTCGGCTGGAACATGCGCTGTCGGTCAGGGGGCAGGCTCCACGGGACCCCTTGGAGGGGACTTTCTTGCCCTGCACTGTACCAGCTTGGTCATGCTTGTCCCTGGAAGCCTCCGGGACACCCAGCCTGCACACGGGCAACCTGGGGAATGGAGAGGTCATTACTCCTGAGTGGGGCTCCATCTGCGGGCCAGGAGTGGACAGACAAATGTCCAGCCTCCTGTCTCCAGGGGGCACTTCTGAGGGTTGCTCAACTCCTGAGTTATAACCTCTGAGACCTTGTCCATCCAAGGTGACATCTCTGCTGAACTTGGCCAGCCCCTTACTCATGGCGTGGATGAGAGTCAGACTGTAGATAGTCTAAGTGTGAATGCACCAGCTGGGTGATCTGAGCCTGCTCTTGGCCTGTCTGAGCCTCGCTTGCCACATCCGTGAATTGGGGCAGTGACACCTCACACCCTGGGCTTTGCTGAAGTATGAACAAGGTAAGGGGCTTCGCTGATAGCTCAGTTGGCAAAGAACAAGGTAAGACTGGATGAACAAGAGACTCTGCAGTTTGAGAGCTGTGTGCGGGGTGGATGAGGGCTGACCACAGTGCTTATTCAGCCCCGGCATCTGTTTTCCTAGGGGGCCCTTATTCTCAGGCTCCCCTCAAAGTCTCCCAGCAACTGTACCATGGAGGTTCCTCCTCTTCCTCGCCACTGCCTGCTGCCCGTACTGCCTGGTCATTCTGGGAGGTGGGCCCTGCTGTGGGCAGAGCTGCTTGCAGGCGCCGTCTGGGAGGGCAGGCTGGCTTGGATGGATGACTCGGCGTGCTGCGTATGGAGTGGGGACTGTGGGGAGACGGAGAGAAATACGGCCTCCCCTCTTAACGACCGCGTGGCTACAGCAGGGCGTGCCGACCACGCAGGCTCTTTATGTGCCCTCATAAAACTGGGGCTGTAATTCTCTCCTGTCACTGACTGATGCAGCCTCGGGGACTGCGCGTGCTCTTGGTTGCTTCTGGGGGGCATGATTCCTCCTTGGAGCGAGTGGCCTGGAGAGTAAGGTCCTCCCAGGGGATGGCAGTGTCAGTGAAGGGGGGGGGTCTGCTGAGGCCAAGAGGGTTGTCCAGTGGGGACGAGCGAGGGGTGTGCTGAGGACCCGAGGGGTGTGTGGCCAGCTTAGCCAGCGGGGCTGGGAAAAACCGCAGAGGGGACAGCAAACCCGCTCCTGCTGCGTAGGCTGGGGCCCGGCCCCTCCCTGCTGCACTCAGGTGTGTCTGGGGTCTGACAGTGCCGCTCGGTGCCCGAGCACTGGGGCACACCTTCAGTGCCAGGTTGGGGAGGCCCTGCCCTGACCCAGGAGGAGCCCGAGTGCTGTGTGGTCTCTCTGTGGGGTGTGTGTGTGGATGTCTCCTAGGCCGGGCGTGTTTGAGCAGATGGTTTGCGTCCATGCATCCGTCCAGGAGGGGCGCTAAGAGGCAGCGTTGTCTGAGATCCTTTCGACCTGCAGTGCCGTGGGGGTCTGTGCTTGGGAGAAACTGCTCTTTGTGCACCGTTTGATGACGCAGTTACTCAGAGGGGTGGCTGAATCTGTGCAAAGTCATGCTCTCTTCCTTGCCCCATCACCACCACCTGGGGGCCAGGGGGGCTGTGGGGCGGGGGCAGCGAGGCTCGACCCTGGGCAGAGGCCCCAGATGTGCCCAGGCAGAACCAAGGTGAGGGGAGGGGCCAGCATCCCCTAGGAGTGCAGAGGGGCCCAGCCGGGGTGGGCAGCCTGGAGCCCACTGTCCAAGCAGAGCCAGGAGAGGTGCCCAGGGGTCCAGGGCAGAAGCCCCTGCCAGGACCAATTGCTGGCCGGGGGTGGCCACTGGGTCAGGGGCCCTGGAAAGGGTGGGATTTGCCTGTGGAAGAAGGGAGGCCCCATCAGTTTACCCAATACCTCCAAAGGGCCCCTCTCAGCCTGCTTTTATGGAAGAAAAGGGTTACTCACACCATGGACTGGGTTTGGCCAGGTGGTGGGTGATGGTGGTGAGGTGGGGCAGCCAAGGGTGGTGGCCTCAGCAGGGCTGCAATATGTCAGGTCTAAGTTGGAAGCTTGGCTCTGTCTTGGTTATAAAGACCATACTTTTTTTTTTTTTACACTTTCATGCATTGGAGAAGGAGATGGCAACCCCCTCCAGTGTTCTTGCCTGGAGAATCCCAGGGACGTGGGAGCCTGGTGGGCTGCGGTCTCTGGGGTCACACAGAGTAGGACATGACTGAAGTGACTTAGCAGCAGCAGCACACCTCCGTGCCTGCTCCATACCTGTCTTGTTTTGCTTGCCCTTTCCGCTGTTGGCCCAGATGCTGCTCTTCCCAGGACTTTGCCTTCCATCTCCTGAGACAGTTCTCTTCTCCTAAGACAGTTCAATCACAGCAGCATCAACAGCCTCAGACTGCAGACCTCCTATGTGTCAGGCACATGCTGGGGCCGGAGTGTAGGCTCCACAGCAACTGGGACATGTTCTCTTGAGCCCCGAAGAACACCTTTCTTGGCTGCAAGGCCCAGAGTGAGTGCCCAGGGACCCTCAACCTGAATTCTTGGGCTACCAGCCTTCCAGGGCTCTCATCTGAGTGGCTCACAGATGGTTCGGAGCGTCCAGGACCACCTGAAATCGTCCGCCGATTTCCTGTATGTACTCTCTCCAGGGGAGGTTCCCAGATCTCAGCAGGAGCTCAGAGGGGCCCACGCTGAGAGAAGACCAAGCATGCTTGTTCCGTCCGCTGGCCCAGGGCGCATCCTCAGCTGTGTCTTCAATGGCCACTGATCTTGCCCAAGCCCCTGATGCCAGGGCAGACCCCCAGCCCACTGCCCAGCCTGAGTGCCGGAGTTCCAGGCAGCTTGTGGAAACCTCCAGGGACCTGACTGGGGGATCCCCCCGGCCTTTCAGGCAGACAGGTATGGTCTCGGGACTGGAGTCAGGCCTGAGTTCATGACTGGGGCTGTTTGCCAGAAACGTGTCGGAGGAGGGCTCCAGGGCTTCTGGGTCCCTCCCCAGTGGGTAATGCCCCGTCGGTCCTGAAACATACTGCAGACAGGCCCTGCATTTTCCAGGGCACGGGTCAGTGGAATGCATCGACCCCCTCCGGGAGGCACTGCCCTGCAATTTCCTGTATGTACTCTCTCCAGGGGAGGTTCCCAGATCTCAGCAGGAGCTCAGAGGGGCCCACGCTGAGAGAAGACCAAGCATGCTTGTTCCGTCCGCTGGCCCAGGGCGCATCCTCAGCTGTGTCTTCAATGGCCACTGATCTTGCCCAAGCCCCTGATGCCAGGGCAGACCCCCAGCCCACTGCCCAGCCTGAGTGCCGGAGTTCCAGGCAGCTTGTGGAAACCTCCAGGGACCTGACTGGGGGATCCCCCCGGCCTTTCAGGCAGACAGGTATGGTCTCGGGACTGGAGTCAGGCCTGAGTTCATGACTGGGGCTGTTTGCCAGAAACGTGTCGGAGGAGGGCTCCAGGGCTTCTGGGTCCCTCCCCAGTGGGTAATGCCCCGTCGGTCCTGAAACATACTGCAGACAGGCCCTGCATTTTCCAGGGCACGGGTCAGTGGAATGCATCGACCCCCTCCGGGAGGCACTGCCCTGCGCCGTCTGCCAGTGTGCTGCCTCTTGGCCTTTTCATGGCCTCCAGGCCCCTCGCTGGGGACGGATGATGTGCTGAGGTCTGAGAACACGGCAGGCGTGTGCAGGGTGGGGGCAGGGCAGGGCGGGCAAGAGGGAGGCAGTGGCCTGATTATTATGGAGCTGGCGTTGCTCATAAAGTTCAATCCACTTAAAGCCGTTTTCTGGGTACTAAACTTCGCTGCCTGCTTCACAGTCTGGTCGTGAGCGTGGGAGCAGGTGTCTGAGCCCGAGCCACTCCCAAGAGGTGTCTGGCCTGAGGCCAGCAGGGCGTCTGAAGGTGCCAGGGCCTCCCGCAGGGATGCTGGGACCGGGTGGGCTGAACTTGGCCCCTAACCACGGATGGGGAAGCTAGTTCTGGCCTCCCTGCCGGCCAGTGTTGCTTTGAGCAGGGCTGGGCGGGTGGTCCAGTCCTCAGTGCCTGAGGAGTTCTGTTGGGAGGCAGGTGGCCAGGGCCAGTGGCCCCCCCCCGGGGGTGGCAGCCCCTGCCCAGGCTCGCTGTGCCCAGCAGCTCCTCCTAGCCTCTGCAGGGGCCGGGGAGGGGCCGCCTCCCATCTGCGTGTGGGAAGCACAGGCTTGGAGGGACTGTGAACGGGTACGGGTCACATCGCTGTGATAGCAGACGTCGGTGCCCAGTGGGCCCACTTATGAGACACACAGCGGGTCGATCACATGGGGTCCTCTCCCCACCCCTGCCCCGCAGAGCGAGGCAGCCCCGAGTCTGGGCAGAGGTGAGCACTCCTTTCGTGACGACAGGAAGCGGCAAAGCTGCTTGCTAGTTCTGTTCCTCCCCATGGACATGGGGGCCCCTCTGAGCCAGGAGACTCCTGGGGTGAACCCACAGCTCCTGACAGGGGTGATTTATAAATAGGGGAGGGATGGCTATGGGGCCCTGGGGTCACCTGCTCCTCCTAGACCCTGGTGGTCTGTCTCCCCATGGCAGCCTCCCAGCTGTGTTTCTGGGGACTTTGACCTGCTAGTTCACAGGGCCTGGAGTGGGCTCAACCCACTTGGCCTGGGCCAATGCCGTTTCCCAAGGAGGGGACGGGCCCTCATCCAACCTCTGGGAGGAGTGAAGGGGACAGTTTCCAAACTGGGCACAGATCAGGCTCACGGAGGCAGCTCCAAGGTGCCCCATGGGCCCCCTCCTTCTTTCCTTCATGTAGCAAGCTTTCATTAGTCACTGCCTGTGTGATAGACGTGGTGACAGGAGGCAATGAGTAGGGGACGTGTCTGTCCTGGAGGGAGAGAGGAGCCACAGCGGACAGCTCTGGCCCAGAGGGGGATTTCCTATGATGGGGGAAGTCCTGGGGCTCATGGGAACCCAGCGAAGACTCTGGAAATGGGGGCTGAGGGATGAGTAGGAGTTTGACAGGAAGGGACAAGGAGGGGCATTCAGTGCATATTGACATGCCTGTGCAGTGTCAGAGGCACCATCCAGCTCTGTGGAGCTCCAAATAACCCCAAGGAAGAACTGATAGAGGGGCAAGCGCACTGCGGGAGTCCAGAGGGGGCTAAGAGGTGTGTATCTGGGAAGAGGGTGTGTATCTGGGAAGGCTTCCTGGGGGAGGCAACTCTGATTCAAGGCACAGAAGGGTTGGGAGTATTACTGGTGGATCTTCCAGCTGAGGGACTGCATGGCCTTTCCCCAGATCCCTCCCCCCCCCCTGCCCACGGTTTGTCTTCCCACAGGATCACCATAGGATCTCACCTCCTTTGTCTTTGCAACACAGCCTAAAACCACCCTGGTGGGACTACATCAGAGGCAGCTGAGACCTCCTGGAATTATGCACATCCTGCCCAGGAAACAGAGCAGTTTCCCTCCCCAGCCGGGGTGCTAACACCCTGCAGCTCAGCCTGTGCGGGTCCAGGCCTATGGACAGACCATGGGAAGCCATCTTCCCTTAGAGGGGTGCATGGCCCAGAAACCACAGCTGGCTCTGTCCACAGATATCTTATTGAACAACATTTGAAACCAATGAAGCTATGTGTGTCTAGGGCATGCACTGGGCCCTGGGCCCGGGGACTCTGCTGTCCCCACTCTCTCTGAGCCTCGATAAATGGTGACCAAGATGAAGAGGAGGCTGGACGAGATTGACCAGCTTCGGTGCCAGTCACACAGGAGTGTCAGGACCTGAATCCGGTTCTCTGGGGCCAGATGCCATGTTGCTTCCAGGCTCCTGAGTGGACTGGGTCATGCATTATGACCTCTTGTCCTGGGCCTTGGTTTCCCCACCTGTCAAGGGGGAGGGGGTGACCTGGTTGCTCTCTGGGCCCCTTGCCAGGGCCCATCTGCCCTCACACCCCGGGCAGGCCCTGCCTGTGCCACTCAGCCAGAGCCTGGTCCCCGCACAGCTGGTGATGTCCCTCTGCTTCCAGAACCCAGGCTGGCCTCCTGCCTGGGCCCCTGTGTCCCCCGGAGGAGAACAGGCAACCCAGACTCCCTCCAGGAACCTGCCCTGGGGTGGGGAGAAGGCTTTGCTCTCGCTTCCAAAAATCCTGGCACATTTGCCTGGAGCCGTGGGTGGCAGATGGAAGCTGACAAGTTGAATAAATTAGGGCCCGATCACTTTTTAGCAGACGTCACATTAAACAGCTTGAGGCCCCATTAGGAAGGTGTATCAGGCAGCGTGTCGGGCGGAAGTGGTCTCTTTGGGGTCCACGGATGGCTCTGGGATGCCAGACCTGTTGCAGTGTCTCCTGAGGCTGCTAGGATCGTGTTGAGGCAGGGTTTCAGCTGCTGGCCCCCCAGAGGGGTCTGGTTGCCATCACTGCCGGGGGTGTAGCCCAGAAGGTCCCCCTTTCACTGGCTCACCTGCTCTGACAGCTGGGACCCCCAGGCAGGGCAGCACCCTGGGATGTCTGCCAGGGGTGAAGTTGGCCCAGGGGCTCTGAGGCTCCTGCCCCGTGGCTAGCTGGAGCTTTTCCTCATGAGCTGGAGCTTATGGTCTCAGGATTCTGAGAATCCAGGTTTGTCTACTCATTTGAGAAATGGTTCCTGGGGACTCTGGGAGCCAGACACTGTTCTGCCCTGACAGCCATCACTGCAGCAGAGAGCGGACTGTCCTTTCCATTTCGCACGGCCCTTCCCCTGTGCCCAGCCTGCGGTGTGCGGTGCCGAGTTCTCTTGGAGACCCCATAGACTGCAGCCCAATAGGCTCCTCTGTCCTTGCAGACTCTCCGGGAGAGAATACTAGAGTGGGTTGCCATGCCTTCCTTTCGGGGATCTTCCCAACCCAGGGATCGAACCCAGGTCTCCCGCATTGCAGGTGGATTCTTTACCATCTGAGCCACCAGGGAAGCAAGTGCTTTTGAGGGTAAACAGGCAATCAGTCCCGGTGACAGCTCTCGAGACAAGAATGCAGTCTCCACTTCATGGGTAAAGAAGCTGGGAAGTCAGGGAGCTGGCCTGTGAACCTAGGCAAGCTGGTTCAGATGCCCCTACTCCCAAACCCCATGGGATGCAGGCAAAAGCAAACAGGAACATGGCTCCCAGAACCCAGAAAGCTCTAAGACACAGGGGCAGAGGGGCTACGCAGCTCTGCTGGCCTGGTGGGCTGCTGCAGCGGCTCTCAAGGGAGGAAGCCTTTGAGCAGAGACCCTGATAAAGTGAAAGCATGAGCCCCTCTGATGGGGGCAGAGAGCTCCAAATAGAAGGGACCCCAAGCCGAAAGTCCCCGCCAGGAGGGTGTGCTGGAGAGGGGACAAGAAGGGTGTTAACCCCGAGCTCCAAGGAGGGGGCAAGGGGGTGAGTGCAGGGAGGGCTGGCCCTGGAGGGACAGGCGGACCCACCCAGAAGTCTGTCCACGTTGGCGCAGCTGCTGGGGCGGCTCCCAGTCTCGGACCCGGTGACACATCCCACTGGGGCCCCGCGTCTCCCCTGACAGGGCCTGACTTCTCGGAGGCACGTTCTGGGGTCTGTCCTCCGCAGAGCCCATCAACTTGACTTGCAGCTCCACAGGCACCTTTCCTCCAGTGAGTTAACAGGTGCCAGGCTGTGACCACGTCTCAAGAGCCTGCTGTGTGTCCAGCATCTCCCTGGACACTTGTCACAGTTGTCTTGAATGCTCCCGCATCCCCTAAAGCAGTTCTTATTAAGGTCGCTCCAAGGTGGATCAGAAAAGCTGTAGGGGTGGACAGGCTGAGTTTGAGGGGCTCGTGAGATCCCCAGGAGTGGGGCCGTCTGGGTCTGGAAGCTGGTGGGGTGGGCCAGGCTGGAGGTGAGAGCCCCAGGGATGGACTGGTCACTCCCCAAGAAGGGGAGGCACGCCTTCGGCCTTCTCAGGATGCCTGGGTTAGCCCCGTTCTGATGATGGGCAAACCAAAGACTGTGGTCTCGGGGTGGCGGTCTGGCCTGGATCCCAGTGCCTGGGCCTCAGCTGCCATCATGAGCAAGGCGCTGGGTTCTTCCCTTTGGTCCAGTGGCTCTGGAGACAGCTCAGGGTGCTGTGAGAATCCTGACGAACTGGCTATTTGGATTCAAGCTCCAGGATGGAGAAAAAAGGAATCAGAGCTTGCAGCGGGGCATGGCAGGGGCAGGGTATCGAGGGGGCGGACAGCTCCTGTCTCCTCCTCTCGTGGGCCCCTGAGAAGGCTGCTCCAGCTGGGGGGCTAGGAGGGACTAGGGGCTGAAAGTGGGGGGCATGCAGGAAGGGCCTCTCAAGTGGACACAGAGCAAATGGGGAGAGGGTCTGTTGGGAGGGCCTGTACCAAAGTTTCTCGCAGTTTTGTGGAAGTTTCCCCTACAGGAGGTGCTGAGGTCACTAACTCCTGAACCTGGTCACACTCTGAGCTCCCCTCTCAGCTCCGTGCTGAGCCCTGCCCCCGGTCTCAGGCTGTGTCTTAATCCCTTCTCTCCACCTCCGCCCCCACTGAAGAGATCACAGTCTGGCCCCAGGGATGAGGTGGACATTCCAGACATAGCTAATTATAACACAAGACTCGGTTAATCTGTGCTCAGCAAGTCCGAGAAGCCATCCACTCAGGACAATCCATGAAGGTTTCCTGGAGGAGGAGGAGGATCAGTGATATCGAAGCTGGGCCTTGACAGTCACAAAGAACAGCCAGCTTGGTGATGAGGAGCATTTGTGAATATGGAGGTTGTACAGACAGGGCTTTCTGGTCCCCAGATGTCAGGCTGAGGGAGGAAGTGTGAGTGCAAGTGTGAAGTTGCTTCAGTCCTGTCCTTTGTGTGACTCTGTGACCCCATGGACTGTAGCCTGCCAGGCTCCTCTGTCCATGGGATTCTCCAGGCAAGGATACTGGAGTGGGTTGCCATGCCCTTCTCCAGGGGCTCTTGTCAACCCAGGGATCGAGCCTGCATCTCTCGCGTCTCCAGCCTCGGCAGGCGGGTTCTTTACCACTTTGTCAGTCCCTCGGACAGTGCCACCCTGCGTCCACCAGCCTGCCTCGAACCTCAGAGCTGCAGTCTCACCCCATTCATCTCCAGTCCTGCAGCCCTAGGAGGAGAGGCCTCCAGCCCTGCTCTGCAGCCGGCCCCCCTCTCTGTGAGCTGGCATGGTGGGGGCTGAGGGGCACATGGCTGGCATAGGATCCTGGCCCCTTTCCCAGCTCTGGGAGCTTTGGGAGAACTCCTCCCCCTCCCTGGTCTACCTCAGTAATCGGGCAATTGGACTCAGCGATGTCCAGCCTGCTGCTGCTAAGTCGCTTCAGTCGTGTCCAACTCTGTGCGACCCCATAGACGGCAGCCCACCAGGCTCCCCCGTCCCTGGGATTCTCCAGGCAAGAACACTGGAGTGGGTTGCCATTTCCTTCTCCAATGCATGAAAGCGAAAACTGAAAGTAAAGTCGCTCAGTCATATCGGACTCTTAGCGACCCCATGGACTGCAGCCTACCAGGCTCCTCCCTCCGTGGGACTTTCCAGGCAAGAGTACTGGAGTGGGGTCCCATCGCCTTCTCCAGATGTCCAGCCTAGTGTTTAGTTAATCCCACCATCCCCCACTTGGGTGGGTGTGAGATATGGGTCTCGTGTCCCAGGCTCCACCCTGGACCTGAATCCCCAGGTGCAGTCCTGGTGCCTGGGACTCACCTTCAGACATGGCTCCACTCCAGGGGTACCGGCCGTGATTCAAGCAGCCAGGAACTCTGGGCCCAGAGAGGGAGGAGTTGGGGCTCAGGGGGTGGGGACGGGAGAAAGCAGGGAGAGGGGTGAGCAGGGCCTGGCTGCCCCCTGGGACCAGGGAGGGAGCATGCCTGCCTGTCGCCACTCAGCATAGCACTAATTACAGGGACGTCCCAGAGTGGGGTTCATTGCTGAGCCCATCAGTACAGGATCTGTCAGGGAAGAAAAATGTTGCATTTTGTTTCAAAGACCTTTCCTTGATCTCATCTTGCAAGGAAGAAATAAAAAGTAAAAAAGAGAATCACACAGCAGAACCAGCGAAACCGAAGGTGGCCAGAGAGTGAGTTTATGAAGACCCTGGGACGTGCCACCTCCTGGGGTGACTGGGCCCCCCACAAAGGACGGGACTGAAGCAACTTCACAACTGGTGTGAAGGTGTTTGTGCTGCTGAGAGGCGGCCCTGGCTGGACCCCAGGCTGTCCCAGAACACAGTCTGCCCCTCCTCCCCGCTTTCCTGCTTGGGGCCCAGGGGTGAGCCCTCGCGGTGCTCAGAAGTCACTTGCTGGATGGAACTGCAGGCAGCCCATCGCAGGCCAGCCGCTTCTCTGAGATCCCCAAACCCCAGCCCTGTGGCTCCCTCCACGTCTCCCCAGTGCACATCGAGGGGTTCAGATGGGGGTCCCCGGGAGTGGCTCCTCCTCTGGGCCCGTTCTGCAGTTCTATGACTCAGCTCCGTGGTTAGACCTGAGCATGCAGGGATTCTATTCTGGGCGTCTAGGGCTCCGCTTTGGTTCCTGTGATCCCATTACTTTATTCTATGATCCAGGCGCATATCCCTTACTGTTGTCTGTGAGTCAAGGACTCTGTGGGTCCCACGTAGAGGCTGGGCCTCAGGGGGAGGAAGGGAATGACGAAGGGCCAGACTGAGCAGCCCCATTGCTCGACCCCCGTGGGCTTCACTCCACCTCAGGATGGCTCCTGGGGCAGCTGGTGGTCCTGCCACTGTTCCACCCAGTGGGGGCAGATGAAGCCTCTCTGGTGGCGGGAGTGGGTATGCACCCTGAGGTGGTGCGTGGGCCCATGCTCCCTCCTCTGTCACCTCCCAGCATCACCACCCTGCCCTTTGGGCTCTGGCCTCGAAGGCTCCTCCCACTCGGAAGGGATGAAAACCTTCAGGTCATTTTCCTGACCAGGTGAGGGAGGGCTGGGCGACTTGCCCTCCTTGGCTCTCACAGAGGTGTCAGGACACTGGTGGAATCTGGGGTGCAGGGCAGGCTGGTCCAGGGAGCCGAGGTGAGGAGGGTGCAGACCCCCGACAGGAGCTTACCCGGGGGCTTGGGAAGGCTGGGCCTGGCTTCCAGGTTCAGCAGGTGTCTTGCTTCCCATCCCCAGGGGAATGGTCCCCCCCTCTGCAGATGGGAAGGGCCCCCCCTTCCTTCCATCTGCTGAGGCAGCCTCCTGGCCAGTCCAGGGGGGCAACAGGCTCTGTGTCCTGAGGGGTCTGCAGGAGCTTCCTGTCAGTGGCCCCAGAACCCTTTTCTTGGGGGTCTTGGGCTTGGCTCTTTACGCCTTTGCACGACCTCCGTCCCAGCTCCCTGGGGGCTTTGGGGAAGGATCCTTCCAGGGCTGCAGTGACAGACTTCTCTCGTGCCTCCACCCCCCTCACAGAGCCCCCATGCGGTGGAGAGCCCTGCTGCCCACAGGCGGCCCTCCTCTCCCCCGACCAGGTCCCCCCTCCTCTGGGAGGTCAGGCTCCCTTGGCATGGAGACTGTCCCCATCGCTTCCCCCAGCCAACAGGTGGGCAGGCACACAGAAGGCTGGCCTCCTGGCCAAGAGGGACCAACATGAGAGCCACAGGCATCCCAGCTCCGAGGGCTCAAGGCTCAAGTGTCTGTGTCTGGCGCTTCCTCCTACTCTACCCCCAGCCCCTCCTCTGAGCACTCTCCGGCCAGGGAAGGGACCAGAAGGGGCCGAGGAAGTGGCTGGGAGGGAGGGTGGTCCCTCAGGACAGCACGGCCTCCCAGGGGCGGTGCAGGGGTTGGCGGCGGGGGGGGNATAAGAGACAGCCTTGGAAGCACTCGAAGAGAAACTCATTTCTTATGGTCAGGGGGCAGAGCGAGTGTGGAGGCTTAGTAGGAGGCAGAGGGACGCTGACAGCCAAATTCTCAGGCCATGGGTCCCGCGTCCCGGGGGACTTGACGGGGATTGGGGGGGGCGGTCCTGCCATGGGGGTTTCCGAGCGGCCCTGCGCTGGGGAACCTGGGCCCCAGGCCTGCCCCTGCCATCAGGTTACTCAGAGGCGCTGAGGGCCACTCCTCGGATCTGCCCACCAGTTCCCCGGCTGGGTCATGGCTCGGAGGAGCTAGCCTGGGAGTGCGGGCCCTGCTGGGGGTGGGAATGACGACACACCAGGAGCTGCAGTCCGGCCAGGCAGCTGCAGGGCCGGGGAAATGGAGAGGCAGGTGTGAACCGGATGAGGGGGCTCCCATGACCTCGGATTCACCCCCTTGGCCAGACCAGACTCCCGTGTTCCTGCGTGGCTCTTGGAAGCTTCCAGTTAAATGAGCTGCAGGTGCCAGAGCTTCCAAGGTGAACCAGGAAGGAGGGGTCATGAGGCCTGGGGAGGTGGGCAGGCTGGGCGGGGCCACGCCAGGGGCCGGAAGCCCGCAGGCCCCTCCTCATGCTGACCCGGGCGGCGGGTCCCCCGCGCTGGACAGTGTCACACACCGCTGATGTCTATGGTGGGGTGCCCACCCTCCCCAGAGGGCCTGCACACACTCGCTCGCTCACACGCACGCACACGACTCAGTTGGGAAGGCCCTCGCTAAGGGCGGCACAGGAGTTGGAGGGCGTGAGTGCAGGGTCAGAAGATGCTGATGCCCGGGCTCCTGAGGCCCCGTCCTGACCCCTGTTGAGAAGAAGCATGTGGTGTTACCCTCACCTACGACCGTTCTACCGTGGGTGCCCACGCCTAACTGCCCTGCGATCGCCTGTTTGCTTTCTGAGTTTGGACGGCAAGGAGCACACTTGGCTGACAGCAGGGCGTGAGGTTGGTCCCCGCAGAGCCGGCTGCCCACCCCCTGAGACCCCTGCTGGATGGCCTCTCTAAGTCCACTCTGCCTTGTGCCCTGCCTGGGGCTGTGGGTGAACCCAGCTCCCTCTGTCACCCTGTGTTTCAGGGTCTGCCTCCCAGGGACCACGGGTGTGAAACAACAGCTGTTCTCCATGGGCAGTGGGGCTGGTGGGGTCAGGGCATAGACTGGCTCCATCTCTGTGACTGCCCTCTTTCCCGAGTCCCTGCTGTTGACCTGGCAGCCCCTTCCCTCATCCACCTCCTGTCCAGGGGGCTGCCTCTCCCAGGGACCCAGCTAGAGCTGCCCGGCTGGTGCCCACAGCCTCACCTCTGAGACCTGTGGGGTCAGGAGTAGACCACTGGGGCCCCAGTCCTCTTGTCTATGTGCTGCCCAGCTCCTCCACGGGGCACCCCAGCTCCCTCTCCTCTGGGGTGCCTCAGCCCCACCCCACTTTGGGGGCACCCTGGCTCCCTCTCCTTTGAGGGTAGCCCAGCTCCCTCCCAGCCCAATGAAGATGTGGGTGCTCCTATCCCCTCTTCCCAGGGGCTCACCCCACTTTCCCATCACCCCATCTCAGCAAGACTAGAATCTTCACAGGATCACATGGAGGTGGCCCTTCGCCCCTGGCTGGCCACTGGCACAGAGATGACTTGGTCTTTTGGAGGTTGGGGTGAGTCCGGCCCCTCCCTGTTCCTCCTCCTCCTTCCCCACCTCCTGCTCGGAGCCCGAGCTCTGCATCCTGGATGCGTGTATGTGTGCTGCTTGGCTCGGCCGAGCATGTGTCTGGGGACAGTGCCTGCCCCGGTGTGTGTCTGAGTCCCAGGCGTCTGCTGTCCCTGTCCCCACGCGTCTACCTGCCAGCCTTGTCTTCTCTCTGCCCCGGGAGGCTCTGGGGTTGGCCGTGCCGCCTCCTCGTGGAGATGGTGTGTGACTTCTTTCACACCAGCCCTGGTGGTGAGACCTATGGGCTCACACCTTCCAGGGACCTGCAGCTCTGATGTCTTCTCACCATTTCATAAACCTGATTTTCTCCCTCCTCCCAGGCAGCCTCGCCGCATCCATGGCGACCTCCTCTCTTGGAACCCTGGGGACCCAGCACATCATTAATCATCAGGACTGGGCAGTGCCACCATGTTGCCCTCTGGGAGCAGGCAGCTCCTGAAGTGACCACACCGGATGGCCACACCTGCAGGCACATGGGGGAAGGGCTGTGAAGGTCAAAGCCTGTGCCTATGGCCACATGGGCATTGCAGCTCCCGGGTACCAGGCCTGGTCCTCTCGGGGACCGCAGCTCATTCCCGAACAGCTCATGCAGGGGGGGCAGGCCAGGGTGTGCGAGCACGTGGGGGGCAGCACCCCATCCCAGGCACCCAGCAGGAATTCAGCACTGTAGGCGTTTGCTCTGTCAACAGGGAGAGGGCAATGCAGGCTGAAGGACCAGTGTGAGCAAAGGCAAGGATGGGGGCTGCTAGACACAGCATGTGTCCATCCCTGGACGCAAAGCAGCAGCTCCTGCAGGATGGCCCCGGGGGCGTCGGTGAGTGGCAGCAGGAAGGCTTGCCCCTCTGGGTGGACCTCTGTGAGGGAGGAGCTGCTGGGCGGGGCAGACGTGACCATCAGCGGGGTTCACTTGCAGCTGCAGGGGAGGAGTGGGGGCCGGGGGTGGTGGGAAGAGCCTGCAGGAGACCAGCTTGCAGTCAGGGCCCAGCCTGGCTTGACCTGGACCACTCCCCTCTGTCTCTCTTTGTCCCCAGAAGTGGCTGGGGCCAGCTGGGAACCGGTGTGTGTGTGTGTGTGTGCATGTGCGTACACATGTGTGTGTATGTGGCGGGGGTGGGGATGGTGGGGTGGTGGGATGGTGGTGGTAGGTGGGTGGGCTTCCACGTGGGCCCTGGAGGGCCTGGAAGGGGAACCTCGGAGGCTAGAGCTGGTGGCTTGGATGGCCTCCTGTTCTCACCCACAGAGGAGCTGGCGGCCACAGCTGCTGGAATTTTCCGAGTCCTCCCTCCTGATTGGTTCTTTCTAGCACTAATGTTTCATGTCTGGACTCACCACAACTGCGTGTTTACCCAGTGTGGGAAGTCCTGCTCCTACCCCATTTTGAAGACAGGAACCTGCATGAAGCTGTGAGTCCTGTGCTTGGCTCCCTGCCCTGGAGAGGGTCTTTGGGGGCCCGCGTGCGACCAGCACACGGAGGAGCTTGAGTTCCATCTATAGGCCTGTGTTGGTGTATCGTGGGATCCCCCAGGGTCCACACTGGAGGGGCCATGGACCTGCCCGTAGCACACATGCTTTCTGGAACTCAGAGGGGCAGACCTTGGGGTCCGCACACTGTCCATGGGGCCCGAGTTCCAGTCTCAGCCCTGCACCTGCTCTCCGTGAACCCTTCATGTCCCTGAGCCATGGTCACCTTATCTGCACAGTGGGGCTGCTGGGATCTGCCTGCCTGCCTGTGGGGAAGAGACTCAAGGCCATTAAGCGCCCGCACAGACCCCACCCGGAGCAGGCGTGGGGCCCAGGGAGTCTCCAGGTGCCCTGGAGAAAGATTCCCTACGCCTCCGCTTCTTTGCGGTGACATTTAATCCACGCAGGGGCTGGTGGATGCTTTATTTTGGGAGCTGGCTTTTTATTTGGGGAGGGTATTGTTGGCTTTGGCCCCAGGGAGTTGATTTAAGAAGCAAATATTACCGTTTCTTATCAGAGGCATCTCGGAGCCTCTGCCAAGGCCCCTCCCCTCCTGTCGAGAATTCTAGGCCTTGCCCGCTTGGCAGTCCTGCCTTGCTCGCTCTCTCAGGGAAGGAGGAACCCCAGGCTTGGGAGACACTGCAATGCTCTGCCTGGACATGCCGGTTCCACCCCTCCTTCGGGCCTCGGTCTCCCCATCTGTGAGGTGTGAGGGCGGACGGGGAGGTCCCTCCTGGACTTCCGTCTTCACAGCTGCTCCGGTGGAGCTGACCCTCCTCCCACCCGTGAGGGGGGAAGGATGAGGCAGCGCCATTTTCCTCCAGCTGATCTGGGGGTGGTGTGATTTGCATATGATTTGCATGAATATGCATGCCGATTTCATAAAGGCCTTAGCTGCAGGCATTTAAGACAATTCCCACAAACAGATCCAGGCAAAATGCCTGGAATTGTCTTGGGCCCTGAAGGCAGCTTCACTGAGGACTGTCCCTCCAGGGTGTCCTGCATGCTGGGTCCCCTGCGTTTTGTCACCTGGGCCCCTGGTCCGAGTGTCGGGAGGGGTCAGGATGGAGTCTTAGGGTCCCCTGGCTTGGCTCAGGCCACCGGGCTCCAGATAGACCTCAGGACTGCCAGAGGGTTCCCAGCAGTCAGGGTGGGGTGGATTCTTGGGCATATTCTTGGGTCCTGAGGTTGGAACTCCCTGAGGAGTCTCCCAGGCACTCTTGTTCCTGCAGAATTCCAGAGGGGAGAGAGACAGGCCATTTAATTCAAGCCACAGCTGCCCCGCTGCCCTCAGCTCTCCCTCTGAGACTGGTGTCTGGAAGCTCTCCTGACCCAACCCCTTGTCTTGTCCCTTTTACCCTTAAATGGCTCTCGCATTTCACATCATGAAGCTGATCACACCTCCTCCCCAAAACCCCATGAAAGAAAACAATAAAAACCAGATACTCCAGCAGTTTCTTCCCTGCTCTTGGAACAGAGACAAAACGCTCTCTGCGCGAGGCTCCTTCCTGGTTCCGCCGCCTCCGCAGGCAAGCCAGTCTCCTCCTCGCCCCCTGGCCCATCCCGCTTCCCCCTTCATGGGGCATCTGTCTGTGCGGTTCTGCTGCCCGCCAGGCTGCCCCCTGCTGCTTTCCCAGCAGAGCTGCGGGGGAGACTGCTTCCTCCTTCGGGTTCTCACCTCATGGATGTACTTTGACACTGGACTCAGGGACCAGGCCTGCCCCTCGCTCCCCGATGTCGGCACATAGCGGGTGCTCACTGGACAAGTAAATGGACGTATGGGTGATTAGACACACGGTTCCCACCTTTGTGTTGGATGACCCTGCAAACACAGACTCCCCGACACCGGGGCTGCATTACCCCTGCTGGCATGCCCCACTGGGCAGAGCCAAGCTGAGCACACAGTCGGGCCAGTCCTCATGTGAAGGGAGCCTGTCTGGACACTATTGGACCCAGTGACCCTGTTAGTGCACTGCAGCCTGGACCACACCACCAGGTAGAACTGGGGTGGACTGGCTGGGTTGGAGCTGCAGGGGTCCTGGCTGCTTTTGGCCCATGGGAAGCCCGAGTGGGAGACGGAGAGTGGGCTTCAGACAAGGCCTGCTGCGGCCTGGGGAGATGGGGATTCCAGGTAAAGGAAGGGAGGTCGCAGAGGGGAAGGGGCTCTGTTTGCAAATTCAAGTGCGATCGGCTGTCACCGTCCCTGAAACCATGATGAATGTGCCTGAGCCCGCAGGCCGGCCCACGCAATCCCCAGCGAGGGTGATTTATGACGGCTGAGATTTTTCTTAAGCAAGTGGTTTTTGGAGAAAAAGAAAGGTCACAGCCAGTTAGGCCCTACATATCTTATCTTGTTCTCCGCCCGCCGGCAGTTCCCTGGGAAGCTGGCAGAGTCCACGAGAGCGTCTTGTGCCGGCTGTGGGAACAGGCGGTAATGCCCCATAAATGCAGGCACGACAGCCCGACGACGCACCCAGCTGAGTGGGATGCTGGTCTTTTTCTTGGGGTTGGTGACAGAAGGGGCCTGGCTCCCGATGAAGCCCTACGTCTCAGATGAGAAAACCCAGGCTCACCTGGGGGGCCTGGCTGGAGGCGGGCAAGAGAGAGGTACGCAGCCGGGCCTAGCAGATGCCGGAGATGGGGACTTGATCCTGGTCAGAGCTGCAGCTAGGTAAGCCAGTGACAGGAGTGCTCCAGGTTCTGGCTCTACTCCTTTCAGGCTGTGTGGCTGTGGGCAGTTTGTTCACCCTCTCTGGTCTTGGATTCCCTGACCATCAGAATACATATAACATAAAATGTGCGAGTGTGCGAGCATGCCGCCTGCTAAGTCACTCAGTCATCTCTGACTCTTTGTGACAGCATGGACTATGGCCTGCCAGGATCCTCTATCCATGGGATTCTTCAGGCAAGAATACTGGAGTGGGCTGCCATGCCTTCTTCCAGGGGATCTTCCCATCCCAGGGATTGAACCTGCGTCTCTTATGTCTCCTGCATTGCAGGCAGGTTGGGCTTCCCACATAACTCAGTCGGTAAAGCGTCTGCCTGCAGTGTGGGAGATCTGGGTTCAATCTCTGGGTTGGGAAGTTCCCCTTGAGCAGGAAATGGCAACCCACTCCAGGATTCTTGCCTAGAGAATCCCTTGGACAGAGGAGTCTGGCAGGTCACAGTTCATGGGATCGCACGTCAGCACGACTTAGTGTTATCTTCCTTCCTTTTTTTCTTCACCACTAGCATCACCTGGAAAGTACAGTTCAGCAGCGTTAAGTATCCCTCATTCCAAACTGTGCTGTCTGTCTGGTTGTAGTCTCTCTCTGTCTTGCCTGTTCTCGGCTGGATCCAGTGCCCAGCACGTGCAGGACACGTGGCGGACACCCGTCTGTCATTAGACGAGAAGGGATGACGCAGAGGTGTGAGGCTGAAACGAAATGCTCCAGGAGCGTGGTGCACAGTCGGAGGCTTCCTGGAGGAGGTGGTTCCCATGGGGATGTCATCTCCCTACAGGGTGGGCCATGTCCCCAGGATTGGGCCCCAGGATGTCATGTGTAGGAAGAGGAGTCTGCTTAACGGGTAGGTCGCGGGCCAGCATTAACCAGGCCGTGGCAGCTGTGAGAGACGAGCATGAGGGAGGAGGGAGGAGGCCAGCCCGCCCCACCTGGAACCTCATCACAGCACCGATGACCTCGCTGTGGGGCGGGGCCCTGGTGCTGGAGAAGAACGAGGTGCCCGATAGGACAGGGTGGATAGGACAGGGTGGAGGTGAGGTTGCACTGTGGTTTATCTGATTCTAAAGCTGGGAAAGCTAGTCAGCAGCTGGGGGCCTTTGAAGTTGACCAAGGGGACAATGGGGCTTCAGAATTCAGGAATCAGGAGGCTGGATGGAGAGAACCAGCCCTGGGCCATGCAGAGAGGGAGCTGACTGAGGCTGGTCCCTTGAACAGGTTAGGGGAGAGCTGCTGGCCCTCACGCTGCCTGGAAACCCTGCCCTGGGCCTCAGCACCCCCTCTGCTCCTGGTCCACTCTCCTGACGACTGTAGATTTCTCCGTGTGCCCCCTCTCTGCTCTGGTCTGCCTGCCCGGGGCTGCCTTGTCCCCTTAAAGTGACCCCCTAAGAGACAGGCCCACTTAGAGCCTTGGTCTTAGTCTCTGACTGAGACTTCTATTTCTGGAATAAGAGTATTTGCAAATGTACCTGGGGTAAAGGTCTCGGGCCAGGATTGACCTGGGTTGGGGTGGGCCCTAATGATGATGGGTAGCCCTGCTTGAGATGGAAATGTGGGGATACGCGGACACACAGAGAAATCCAGGGGACCTGGAGGCAGAGACTGGAGGGATGAGGCCACATCCAGGGGCAGCTGGAGCCCCCAGAGGTTGGGGAGGCAGGAAGGACCCTCCCTGAGAGCCTCCCCACACGGCCCTGCTTTGGATACCTGGCTTTCAGAACACGAGTGATTACATTTTTGCTTTTTACATTTTTCACTGTGGTAAAATACACTTAAAATACACAAACTCAGAGGCCCATTTAATCTGGTTAAAGAGAAGCTCAACAGAAAGTGAAACATTTCCCGTCCCTTGGAGGAGAGTACTCCAAAGCACACCAACCCACTCTAGTATTCTTGCCTGGAGAATCCTATGGAGAGAGGAGGCTAGTTGCTACAGTCCATAAAGTTGCGAAGAGTTGGACACAACTGTGCACAAACTGTGCACGCTTTGGATGTGACATAGTGACTTAGCACACATGCATGCGATGACTAATGATGCTGAGCATCTTTTCATGTGCCTGTTGCTCATTTGTATACTTCTTTGGAAAAATATCCATTTCTAACTTTTGTCTATTTATAAATTGGGTTGTTTTTGTGATACTGTTGTTATTGAATTGTATAGGTTCTTTATATATCCTGGGTATTTAATCCTTACTAGATACATAATTTGAAAATATTTCCTCTCATTTTGTGGTTATCTTTTCACTTTCTTGATAGTATCCTTCAAAGGACAAAACCACAAATATTTAAAAAATTTTTATTATGTCCAATTATCTATTTTTCCTTTGGTTACTTGTGCTTTTTGCATCATTTTAAGAAACTGTGCCTAATTCAAAGTCACAAAGATTGACAACTGTGTTTTCTTCCAATAGCTTTATAGTTTTGCTCTTACATTCAGGTCTCTCATCGATTTGAATTAATTTTTGTATTATGATGTGAAGTAGAAGTCCAACTTCACTCCTTCGCATGTGCATATACAATTGTTCCAGCATACTGGTTGAAAAGACTTTTTTTTTTTTTTCTATTGAATGCTCTTGATACCCTTGTCAAACTCGATTACTTATAAATGTATGCATTTATTTCTGGACTCTCAACTCTATTCCATAGATTTGGAATCTATTCCTTATGCTAGTGCCATACAGTCTTGATTACTGTAGCTTTCAAGTAAATTTTGAAATTGGAAAGTGTGAGCCTTCCAACTTTGTTCTTGTTTTTCAACATTATTTTGACTATCCTGGGTCCTTTGCACTTGTATCTGAATTCTAGGATCAGCTTGTCAATTTCTGAAAAAGAAAATCCTACTGAGTTTTTTTTCATAGGAATTGGGATGAATCTATAGATCAATTCGGAAAGTTTTGCCATCATTACAATACTAAGTTTCCCAATTTATGAACAAAAGGTATCTTTATTTAGTTCTTTCTTTCAAGTGTTTTGTAGTTTTCAGGGTACAAGTCTTACACTGTTTTGTTAAATGTGTCAAATATATTTCTAATTGTTTTATTATTTTGATGCTACTGTAAGTAGAATTATATTCTTAATTTCACTTTTGTATTGTAAATCGTTACTGTATAAAATACAATTATACACATACTAAAAATACTGACATTGTACACTTAAAATGGACATATCCTTATGAAGATCTCAATAAAGCTATTACAAATCAAAGCTTTAAAAAAACAAAAATACAATGGATTTTTGCACATTGACCTCATATCCTGCAGTCTTGCTAAATTTATTTGGCCCAGTAGCTTTTTTTTTGCTGGAGTTTTCAGGATTTTCTATATACAAGATCATGTGATTTGTGAATAGAGTTTTATTTCTTCCTTTCCAATCTGGATGTCTTCTGTTTCATTTTCTTACCTAATTGTCCTGACCAAAACCCCCCAGTACTATGTCAAACAGGAGAAGGAAGAATGGACATCATCTTGTTTCTGATCTCAGAGGGAAATTTTCAGTCTTTCATCACTAAGTATGATACTAGTTGTGGGTTTTTCATAGTTCCCCTTTATCAGGCTGACAAAGTTCCCTTAGATGTCTTCTGTTTCATTTTCTTACCTAATTGTCCTGACCAAAACCCCCCAGTACTATGTCAAACAGGAGAAGGAAGAATGGACATCATCTTGTTTCTGATCTCAGAGGGAAATTTTCAGTCTTTCATCACTAAGTATGATACTAGTTGTGGGTTTTTCATAGTTCCCCTTTATCAGGCTGACAAAGTTCCCTTCAATTCCTAGTCTGTTGATGTTTTAAGTCATGAAGAATTTTGTCAATTTTTTTCTGCATATATATATATGCATGTGATTTCTGTCATTTATTCTATTAACATGCTGTATTGATTTTATTATGTTTAACCAAGCTTGCATTCCTAAAATAAATCCCACTCAACCATGGTGTAATATCATAAACTCTTCTCAAAAAAAAAGAAAAAGGAGAGAATACATCCCAATTCATTCTGTTACTATGATACCAAAAAGCAGACAAAGATATCGTAAGAAAACTACGGACCAATATACGTTATGAATATAGATGCAAAAATCTTCAACAAAATGCTAGTAAACCAAGTTTTGGAATATATAAAAAGAATTATATATCACAACCAAGTTGGGGGAATTGGGAGTGAGAAATAATATGCATGAGATTTCCTTTGGGAGCAACGGAAATATTCTGAAATTAGCAATGATGCTTGCACAATTTTGTGAACATACCAAAAAACTGTATACATTAAAAGGGCAAACATTACAATATTTGAAATATATCTTTTTTACAGGAAGCTGTCTTTCCTTTATTTTTCCTCTTTTATTCTTCTTTCTGCCCACAAGGCAGATGTTAGGAAAAGCACGTTAAGGGACATGTTAAGAGCAATAAGATAGTAAGAAACTGGGTGTTTGAATGACCTTCTAGATTAGAATGGTTTAGCCCCAGAGGCTGCTTACAAGCTCAGACATTTACAAAAGAAAAAACCAAGTACTTCCTTAGATGGAGGAGACATGGGTTCGATCCCTGGGTGGGGAAGATCCCCTGGAGGAGGAAATAGCAACCCACTCCAGTTTCCTGCCTGGGAAATCCCACGGATCGAGGAGCCTGGTGGGCTACAGTCCAGGGAGTGTCAGAGTCTGACACACTGAAACAACTTATGATGTGGTACTTCCTTAGGGTTTTCTTGTTTGTTCGTTTAGGTTACTTTTATTAGGTTCTTATTAAAGCATCCCAATCCAATCTCCTAATTAATTCAGTTAGATTGTTCCTACTTTTTCACTACTACAAACAGTTCTGCAATGGGCCAAAGAACTAAATAGACATTTCTCCAAAGAAGACATACGGATGGCTAACAAACACATGAAAAGATGCTCAACATCACTCATTATCAGAGAAATGCAAATCAAAACCACAGTGAGGTACCATTTCACACCAGTCGGAATGGCTGCGATCCAAAAGTCTACAAGCAATAAATGCTGGAGAGGGTGTGGAGAAAAGGGAACCCTCTTACACTGGTGGTGGGAATGCAAACTAGTACAGCCACTATGGAGAACAGTGTGGAGATTCCTTAAAAATTGCTCAGGTATCATGTAGTCATAATCTCACACTTTTACTGATGAACTTCCTATACTGTCTATGTCTCTCAGTAAAATTTAATCATTTCTACCTTAATTTCACTGAGGATACAATGTTCATTATTTCACTTCTTTGAAATTCGTTAAGGCTTGCTTTATGACCCAAATGTGATCAGTTTTGGGAAATATGTGGGCACTTGAAACCATGTGCATTGTGCTGCTACTGGATATATTAATTTATAAATATCAGTTGGGTCCACTGTTAAACATGTTACTCAAATCTGTTGGATGTGTCTTAATATTACTGTTGTCTGAGATTTATCAGTTAGAAACAGAAATGTCCTAAAATCTCTCATCGTGATAGACATGTATATTTCTCCCTCAAGATAGTTCTATATATTTCTGCTTTACTTTTCTGTTTTTATGTATTTTGAGTTAGTATTTTAGGTACATCCTAGTACAGAATTGTTATATTTTATTGAATTAACTTTTATAACTATGAAATGTCTCTTTTTAGCTCTAGTGACACATTTTTGTTTCAAAGTCTCCTGTGTTTCATATTATACAAGTACTCCAGTTTTTCTTTCTTCATTTTTTTGATGGCGGTATTGATGTTTGTATAGTGTGTTTTCCAGTCTGTGATCGCTACCTTTAAACTGGAAGAGTTAGTCCATTTTTATTCAATATAATTATAAATTTGGGTTTAATCTATCTTATTTTTTAACTTTTTATTGGAGTATAGACAATTAATGATATTATAATAGCTTCAGGTGGACAGCAAAGGAACTCAGCAATACATATATATGTATCCATTCTCTTCCAACTCCCCTCCTATGCAGGCTGTCAAATAACATTGAGTAGATTATTACTTTTTAAAATTTATTCTACCTGTCTACAGTCTTTTTACTCTCTTTTCTTGCATTCTTCTAAACTTACTGTCTTACATTACTTCATTTTCCCCACCTATTAGCTTGGTAATTATTTTCTGCTGTACAAATTCTTAGATTCCACCACAGAACTACTAAATCAGAAACTAGGGCGGAATCTCTGATTCAGTGGGTTTAGGATGGGTATTGAGAATGTGCATTACTAACAAGCTCACAAATGATGCTGATGTTTCTTGTCCACTGATTACACTTTGAGAATCACTGATTTGAAGGAAGAAATTGACTAGAAAAAGGGGATTAGTGAACAGATACCATAATAACCAAAGCAAATTGTAATATCTTTGACCAGGACAGTTCAGTTCACTTCAGCAGCTCAGTCGTGTCCGACTCTTAGCGACACCATGGACTGCAGCATACTAGGCCTTCCTGTCCATCAAAAACTCCCAGAGCTTACTCAAACTCATGTCCATCACGTCAGTGATACCATCCAACCATCTCATCCTCTGTCATCCACTTCTCCTCCTGCCTTCAATCTTTCCCAGCATCAGGATCTTTTCCAATGAAAAGGTGGCAAAGTATCAGGTGGCCAAAGTATTGGAGTTTGAGCTTCAGCATCAGTCCTTCTAGTGAATATTCAGAATTGATTTCATTTAGGATGGACTGGTTGGATCTCCTTGCAGTCCAAAGGGATCTCAAGAGTCTTCTCCAACACCACAGTTCAAAAGCAGCAATTCTTTGGTGTTCAGCTTTCTTTATAGTTCAACTCTCACATCCATACATGACCACTGGAAAAACCATACCTGTGATTAGACAGACCTTTGTTGGCAAAGTAATGTCTCTGCTTTTTCATACGCTGTCTGGGTTGGTCATAGCTTTTCTTCCAAGGAGTAAGCGTCTTTTAATTTCATGGCTACAGTTACCATCTGCAGTGATTTTGGACCCCCCAAAATAAAGTCTCTCACTGTTTCCACTGTTTCCCCATCTATTTGCTATGACGTGATGGGACCAGATGTCATGATCTTCGTTTTTTGAAAGTTGAGTTTTAAGCCAGTTTTTTCATTCTCCTCTTTCACTTTCATCAAGAGGCTCTTCATTTACTGCCATAAAGGTGGTGTCATCTGCATATCTGAGGTTATTGATATTTCTCCCAGCAATCTTGATTCCAGCTTGTGTTTCTTCCAGTCCAGCATTTCTCATGATGTACTCTGCATATAAGTTAAATAAGCAGGGTGACAATATACAGCCTTGACGTACTCCTTTTTCTATTTGGAACCAGTCTGTTGTTCCATGTGCAGTTCTAACTGTTGCTTCCTGACCTGCATACAGATTTCTCAAGAGGCAGGTTAGGTGGTCTGGTATTCCCATCTCTTTCAGAATTCTCCACAGTTTATTGTGATCCACACAGTCAAAGGTTTTGGCATAGTCAATAAAGCAGAAATAGATGTTTTTCTGGAACTCTCTTGCTTTTTCCATGATCCAGCGGATGTTGGCAATGTGATCTCTGGTTCCTCTGCCTTTTCTAAATCCAGCTTGAACATCTGGAAGTTCATGGTTCACGTACTATTGAAGCCGGTCTTGGAGAACTCTGAGCATTACTTTGCTAGCGTGTGAGATGTGTGCAATTGTGCGGTAGTTTGAGCGTTCTTTGGCATTGCCTTTCTTTGGGATTGGAACGAAAGCTGACCAGGACAGTGGCAGTAAAAATCAGACCAAGTATTAATACCAGAGAATAATGATACCATTGATAGAAACAAAAGACTCTAGAATAGAAGCTGGTTTTAAAGAGATAAACATGATATTCTTTTGCCATTTTTATCCTTGTAACAAAGGAAATAGAAGATAATTATAATCAGAATAGAAGATTTTAGTCTCAGTAAGCAGTATTATTTTCTGGCTTTTTATTCTTGAGAATTATTTTAAAATAAAGTTGTGTCGATAAGGACAATTACATAAATGTATTTATTACACAGGAAAAAAGTATTAAACTTCTGAGATTAGAATTTAATTTTACAGGATATATTGATGAGATGGTTGGATGGCATCACCAACACAATGGACATGAGTCTGAGTGAACCCTGGGAGTTGGTGATGGACAGGGAGGCCTGGCGTGCTGCAGTCCATGGGGTCGCAAAGAGTCAGACACGACTGAGTCTGAACTGAACTGAACTGATTGATAATTTCCACTAATGAGATACAACATCAAGTGCTTCTACAATGTTGTTAAATTATAACTAGTAAACTGGACATCAGATAAGGTTTCAAAGTCCATTTGGTCTATTGCATCAGTTAGATGAATGGATATTTCTTCACATGTGGTTCAAGGTAGAGAGAACTCTCAGTGACCCAACCTGCTGGGTTCTGCCAACCAACCAAGCAAATACATGAAATAAATTTGCTTGATTAGTTTATTTACCAAAATGGTCACAGATTTAAATAATTTAATAAACATATGGTTTTCAATTTTATAACCGATTATTTTAAAAGAAAAGAGGATATTACCACAACCTAAATTACAAATTTTTACACATTAGTTTATGTGTCTTAGAGAATACCAAAGGTACAGCATGAGGAACATTTAGAAACATAGTAATATTGAAAACCATTCTGTTCAGTATTATACTGTGAGTATTTATGGTAATTGTAATATAAATGTACTGTTTATCTAGGAACTCAGTTGTTAATATGTAATTCTGCTTAAGACAGAGAAAAAAAATTAAACCCAAGGTAAATAAAATGAGTGACATCTTCACTCATACCTGAGTATTAAAAAACTTTTCAGATAAACAAAACTGACAACTTATAAAAAGCTTTATAATTCTCAGGTAAGTTTGTAATAATGGAAAATATATGCATTTGCCCCAAAACTTAAACTGAAATATACTGTAATATTACAAGCCTCTCATGTAAAAGTAAAAAGTTTCTGATTAGAGTTTGAGATACATAATTTGACAGTTCTTACAAATAATTAAGACCTTCATAAACAGCATCCACAAATGGATGCCAGAGGTGGCTCATGGTTAAGTACTCTCAGACAGGAAGATCCTAGCAGTCTGCAGAGCAGATTGTTTGCAAAGAGCTGTAATAGGTGCACATAATCTGACCAAGCTTTCAAATATCTAATCATATTAGTCACCTACTCAAAAGCCTTACTTGGCTTCTGTGTTAGTTTCCTATTGCTGCTACAGCAGAAACTTAGTGGCTCAAAACAAATGTATTAACTTGCAATTCTGGAGGACAGAATTCCAAAACGGGTCTCCCTGAGCTAAAATCAAGACACCAGCTGGGCTATACTCCTTTCTGAAGCCTCTAAGAAAGAATCCATTTTCTTGCCTTTTCCTGCCTGCATTCTTTGGCTCATGTCCCTCTTCTGTATTCAAAGCTGCCAACAGTCAGTTGAGTCGTCTTCACATTGCATCACTCTGACCTCCTCTTCCACATTTAAGGGTGCTTGTGATTCTAGAGCCCACCAGCACATCTCCCTATTTTAAGGTCAGCTGATTAGCAAATTTAACTGCGTCTGCAACCTTGACTCCCCTTTGCTGCATAACATAAGATATTCACGGATTCTAGGGATTAGTATGTGACCATCTTTGGTAGATGGGCATAGATTCTTCCTACCATGGGTTCCCAATGTTCACTAAACCCACCCTGTCAGTCAAGGACCTTTACATTACTGGCCCCAATTTACTCTCCTGCCTTATCCCAGGTAGCACTAGTGGTTAAGAACCTGCCTGCCTGCCAATGCAGGAGACTAAGAGACATGGGTTCAATCCCTGGGTTGGGAAGATCCCCTGGAGGAGGGCATGGCAACCCACTCCAGTACTCTTGCCTGGAGAATCCCATGGACACAGGAGCCTGGCAGGATATGGTCCATAGTGTTGCAAAGACATGACTGAAGTGACTTAGCATGCACGCACACCTTTTCCCCAGATCTCTGCTCTTTGGCCCCTAGGTTCCAGCCACACCAGTCTATCTGCTGGTTCCCCAACACATCTCATACTCCACAGCTCCAGAGCCTTGCTCCTGGCATTCTTCTCTTCCTTGATGTTCTCTTCATTTCTCCTCATCTTTCCTCCTAAGATAAAAATTCTACTCATTCTCAAAATTTCATGGCAAATGCTTCCTTCTCCAGGAAGCATTTCCCCTAGTCATTCCCCTTTAGATGTTTGTCATATTGTTTGCACCTCCCAGTAGAACATGATGTTTTGCTTTGTTTGATAGTTCTTGTGTTCTTATCTTGTCTGCTAGGTAATGATCTCCTTGAGGGCAGAAACTCAAGAATTCATCCTCATGTGTACACCAGTTACTCAGTCGCTTCTGACTCTTTGTAACACCGTGGAGTGCAGTCTACCAGGTTTCCCTGTCCATGGAATTTTCCAGGCAGGAATATTGCAGTGGGTTGTCATTTCCTACTCCAGGGGATCTTGCTTACTCAGGAACTGAACCTGTATCTCCCGAGTCTCCTGCACTGGCAGGCGACTCTGCACCACCGGAGAAGCCCATAAGTCAGCTGCTGCTGCTAAGTCACTTCAGTCGTGTCCGACCCTGTGTGACCCCTTAGACGGCAGCCCACCAGGCTCCGCTGTCCCTGGGATTCTCCAGGCAAGAACACTGGAGTGGGTTGCCATTTCCTTCTCCAATGCATGAAAGTGAAAAGTGAAAGTGAAGTCGCTCAGTCGTGTCTGACTCTTAGCGACCCCATGGACTGCAGCCTACCAGGCTCCTCCGTCCACGGGATTTTCCAGGCAAGAGTGCTGGAGTGGGCTGCCAGTGCCTTCTCCACTAGGCGTATCTAAAACCGAACACCTGCTTTTCATGCAGAGTGTTTGTGTGTGTGTGCTCAGTTGTGTCCGACCTCCAAAATTCCTCCTCCTTCAGTTTTCCCATTTATAATGATAAAGCCACCATTTTCAGCTGAGATTGCCACAGATCTTGGAGTCATCTCCATTCTTTCTCCCTCATTCCTCACATCCAGCCCGTCAGTGGACCTTATCAATGCTACTCCCTGATCTAAGCCACCACCACCTTTTATTGGTCCTACTGGACTCCTTGTTTCCAAGCTTGCCTCTGGTGCTCTCACCTTGCACAAGTGAGCATGCGCGTGTACACAAACACTCCTCCCCCCATACAAATTCTATCCTCATCTCAGCATCCAAATTGTTTAAAAGTCTAAGTCTGATTATATCTGATTGGTCCAGCCTAGTGTCAAATAACTTACCATCACACTTAGACTAGAATACAAAGTCCTTATAAAGTTTTCTGAGACCCTCGTCTCATCTTCCACTGTTCTCTGTTCACTCACCGTCATCCTCACTATTCCTCACACTTGCCTCAGTGCCATTGTACTTGCTGTTCTTGCAGCTTGTGGAACAGTCTTTCTCTGGAGAACCACATGATTCATTCCACTATGTCCCTTAGGCCACTGATAATCCTCTCATGTCCTTTGGGTGTCTGTGGAAATATCACTTCATCAGAGCCACTTTCCCTGGCCATCCTATGTAAAAGAACAGCTCTCATTCCTTCCATAACTTTCTGTACCTTTATGCTGCTTAAATTTTCTTTGCCCATCTATCATTACATGACAGTACATTATGAACTGATTTCTTGTCAGTCACTCCACCAAAATGTAAGCTCCAGAAATCTTCTTTTGATCTCTATTCCAGTCCTAAAGCCTAGAAACACACCTAGAACCTAAGCAGGCATTTAATAAATATTTGTTAAATGAACTCATCTTTGTACATCCTCTCATTTCTTGCCCAGTTCTTTGATCATAATAGATGCTGAAGAAGTATTTGTGGACTTAAATTTGATGTACATTCCCAATATTACTTCATATTGTCATCAGAGGAAAAACCACCACAGTAAGCCACTTTTTCATGGAGAAATAAAGGCTACAGATAAGTTGTCACAATTCAGATTAGTCTTTTATTAATTTTGACATGATGGACTCCCTAGAGCACAAAGTATATCATGTTGAACATTTGACTCAAGAATGGAGCTCAGAAGTTAACCCCAGCAGGCCTTACTGTCTATACAGGGCGTGTGTGTGTTGGGGGAAGGGGCACACTAGAATGGATGAGAAGGGTACCAAGAAGGTGACTAAGCCACAAAGGCCTATAGTTAATTACATCCAATTTCAGGGGATATTCTTAAAGCATGAAGCCTCTTCCAATTCTGTTCTAAGTTTTTCTTCTCTTCAATGTATTTCTCTTAGGTTTTTAGTAGTATTGATTTCTTAGAAATAGACATTTGTCCTCTCTTTTTAGGTTTTTCTTATCAGAGAAAGAAAACTCAAAAATAAAACATATAGCCTCTAATCACCTACTTTCTCTGATCTCTCAAGAGGTCAGTTTTAATAATTCATCTTTTCTTGGCCATCCAACGTCTACAATGAGGCAAAGGCAAATGTTTGGAATTCCATAAGCTCATTTCATTTAAACTAATTTTAAAGGATTCTCTTCTTTTCCTTCAGAATTTGAGTCCTTCCTTTCATAACAACTCTCTATATTCAGTAGCATCAGTATCATCTTTTAACCTAAATACACAAATATTAATCATAGTGAAGCCTTTGGGTTATTTTACTTTTCTTGAACAACAGATGAAGACATTTTCTAAGCCAGTGTTTATTTTCACTCCGTCTACAGACTAGAATTACTTGTAGAACTTTTTAAAAAATTACCAATACTCAGGACACACCAAAGACCAAGTGTGAATCTCTAAAGGCTGGACGCAGGCATCTGAACTTCTTTTTAAAGTTCCTCCAGACTACCCGCCGTTTCAAAATGCTGCTAAGAACTTAGGGACAGTTGAGTGACGCCCCCATACCTGCCAGGCTCGGCGGAAAATGACTCACGGAACAGCCGTGAGCAGACTTCCCGTCACTTCACTGCCAAAATGACATCATTTTCCACCTCTGCCCAGTGTTTAGCATCTGACAGTGCTTGCAGGATCTCTCCAGAACAAACCAATCGGGTACGACCAAAATTGCCTCTTTTGAAGATTTTGCAAGCAGCAGGTGCACAAGGTGAAATGTTCACTGTTAAAGAGCCCTCTCTACGATATGCTAAGAAAGAATCTTGTCACATTAGCTACTGCTACTACAGATGCTGCTCAGATTCTCGCTATCGCACAGGAGCACAGTATGGATATTCCAAATCAAGACCAACTGAAGCAAAGTGTAGAGGAAAGTTCCAATTCCAGGAAAAGAACTGAAGAAGGCAATATTCCCATGCTGCCTACCTCACAGTATAAATGCAGAAATTCTAGAGAAGATGAAGACTTGGTAGCAAATTTAACTCAAGAAAAGATGTCAAGACTGGACCTCAGGTTTGAGGAGTGGTATGTAGCTGGTTTGCCTTGGTGGTTTTTAGGAAACCTGAGAAATAACTATACATCTAGAAGTTAATGGCTCAACTGATTTACAGACAAATCAGGATATAGGTACTGCCATTGTTTCAGACACCACAGATGACTTGTGGTTTTTGAATGAGTCAGTGTCAGAGCAATTTGGTGTTGGAATAAAAGTTGAAGCTGCTGATCCTGAACAAACAAGTGAAGAAGTAGGGAAAGTGAGAGACAAAAAGGTGATTTAAGTGGGAAAAAATGATGACCTTGAGGACCCTAAATCCATAAGTGACGATACTGATATAGAAGTTACCTCTGAGGGTGAGTGGCAGTATACTGAGTGCAAGAAATTTAACTCTCCAAGCAAGAGGTACTGTTTTCGTTGCTGGGCCTTGAGGAAGGATTGGTATTCAGATTGTTCTAAGTTAGCCCAGTCTCTGTGCACATCTGATATCACTGCCATACCTGAAAAGCAAGAAAGGGAAGGAACTGATGTCCCTGACTGCAGAAGAACTGCATCAGCTCCAGTTGTTAGACCTAAAGACACATACATAAAGGAAGAAAGCTCGAAACATTTTGATCCTTGCAACTCGGTGGAATTCTTGGATTTGGCTCATAGTTCTGTCTGAAAGCCAAGAGACCTATCAAGCATGGGAGAACAATCAGATAACCTTTTTGAACAGAGAAAAGATACAGAAAACATGGAGGATTGCCAGAATCTTTTGAAGCCATGTAGTCTGCGTGAGAAAAGACCATGAAACGGGAACATTATTCATGGGAGGACAGGCCATCTTGTCACTTGTTTTTATTGTGCCAGAAGACTAAAGAAGGCTGGGGCTTCTTGTCCTATTTGCAAGAAAGAGATTCACTTGGTTATTAAGGTTTTTGTAGCATAGCTGAATCAGTGAATTACAGACAGATCTTAACAGAGCTGGTCATGTGTCCAAATATCAGTATTGAGCATCTCTACGCAGGGTGACCCATTTCATACTTTCATTTATTCATGTGAACTTTTATGTTCTAGGACATTTTTACCTCTAAACTTATAGAATTTGAGAATGAGTTCTTTAGAACTAGATTATCAATTTGGAGACTATTAACATTAAAAGAGAAGTTAATCATTCTGTCTTCAAAGATGAGGATCTGGGAGGGAGCAGTATAGATAGAAATACATTCATTTTAATTTAATTTCTTACTTTCTTTTCTGGTAGGGAATGTTCTTGGGCATCAAAATCCAAGGTGGCTATTAGAAATATATCAAAGCTATCACTGTATAAAGAAGATTACTTTACGTTGTGTGGTTCAGAGAAATGATTATTTTTGTAAAGAGCCTAGAACGTGATATCCAACATTTTTGCTAACATACCTCAAAAAACAATTTTGAAAAAGTACATACGACCTTTTGCACCTTTTAAAAATTGAGGTGTAGTTAGTAAAAAATAAAGTCAATAAAGTGTTCCCTTCTGCTGAAAAAATAAAATAAAATAAATCTCCCCCAGTGATTCTAATGGATTGTCATGGTTGAGAACCAAAACCCTTAGCATACACAACAGCTAGTCACAAAGAGATAATTCAGTGATAAGAACTGTAGTCAGAGAAAGCTGACCCCAAATTTAGATTTTTTTTTTGCAGTGGTCAACTCAAAGAGCAGATCACTGCCCTGTGGATAATTAGGACTTGACTTGATAATTAGGACTTGACTTGATAATTAGGGTAACTGACTTGAGTACTACATAAAGTACTACATTACTTGAAGAAATCAGAGATCAAACTGCCTACATCTGTTGGATCATCGAAAAAGCAAGAGAGTTCCAGAAAAACATCTACTTCTGCTTTATTGACTATGAGCAAAGAGTCGGACACGACTGGGAGACTGAACTGAACTGAAAATACACACAGCTTAGAACTTGCCATTGCTAAGTGTACTGTTTAGCCTCATAGACGCTTTCACTTTGTTTTGCGTCCCTTACCACCATCCATCCCCAGAACCCTTTGCATCTTGCAAGACTGAAGCTCTGTCCCCATTAAACAATAAACTTCCAGTTCCCCCTCCCCAGCTCCGGCACCCACCATCTGCTTTCTGTCTCCACGTATTTATCTGCTCCAGGTCCCTCATATAAGTGGATTATACAGTACTTGTCCTGTTGTGACGAGCTAATCTCACTGAGCACAAGGTCCTTGAGATTCATCCATGTTGTGAATCAGAACTTCCCTCCTTTTTAAGGCTGAATAATATTCCATTGTGGGTTTCCCCAGTGGCTCAGCAGTAAAGAATCTGCCTGCAGTGCACAAGACATAGGAGACACGGGTTCAGTCCCTGGGTTGGGAAAATCCTTTGGAGGAGGGCATGGCAACCCACTCCAGTATTCTTGCCTGGAGAATCCCATGGACAGAGGAGCCTGGCGGACTGTGGTCCATAGGGTCACAAAGAGTCAGACACGACTGAAGTGACTGAGCACGNGGAGGAGGGCATGGCAACCCACTCCAGTATTCTTGCCTGGAGAATCCCATGGACAGAGGAGCCTGACGGACTGTGGTCCATAGGGTCACAAAGAGTCAGACACGACTGAAGTGACTGAGCACGCATCTGTGCAATATTCCATTGGATGATGACTTCCCTGGAGGCCCAGTGATTAAGAACCTGCCTCGCAGTGCAGGGTGATCCCTGGTCTGGGAACTAAGATCCCACATGCTGCAGAGCAACCAAGCCCACTTGCCAAACTACAGAGCCTGTGTGCTGCAACTACTGAGCCGCTATCCCATAGTTAGAAAGTCTGTATGCTGCAATGAAGACCCTGCATGATGCTACCAAGACCCAGCTGGCCGGGCTGAAGTCATAGGTTGGGTGGCTTTGGAGCTGGCCAGTGTTTAGTTAGGGTGAAGACGTATTTAGTTTTATGAGGGTGGGCAGAGGAGGGAATTAGGCATGGGTGGGCCAAGGTAGAGTCCTCTGCCATCGAGGACCAACCAGGGTACAAATGAGATGGGCCAGAGTCTCATGGATTCTGGCTGGCTGTCTGAGCTGGGCCGTCCCTCGCGGGATAATCAGTCACCATAGGAACCTGTTCTCTGCAGGGCTGACATTGGTTTGCAAGTTTCCTTGATCTTGCTTCTGCCCCAGGGTCTTTGCCCCTGTTGTTTCCAGCTTGAGCACCCTTCCTCAGATCCTCCCTGGGCTCCTTCCTCCTCTGAGTTATGTCACAGCATCTCTGAGGATCTCTGTGGCCAGATGGCATCTGTCTCCTTGCAACCACGTTAATTCCCATCCCTGACCTCGCAAGCTCCATCTGAGATGTCTCGTCTTGTGTGTGTTCACCTGTCTTCCCTACCTGAATGTGACTTCCTGGGGGGCAAGAGCTCTGCTATGTTTGACACTCTATCCCTAGGGCTAGTTCAGTGCCAGGCACTCAGTGGGTACTCAATAGTCATTGTTGACTTGATGAATTAAATCCTGCATCATTCCACAAACATTTATGGAAAATTTCCTATGTGCCCGGCACAAGTCTGAGCCCTGGCGTGAGATGCAAAGATGAACAATAGCTATGTGGTCCCTGCCCTTGTAGAATTACGTTCTACTGGAGACAGTTAGACAGTTAAGCAGGTACAGTTAAGAAGCAGGTACTCACAGCAAGGTCAGGTGAAGGGCATGGGAATGGTGGAGTGGTTTCTAGGAGGTGGTCAGGAAAGCCCTCCCTGTTACGAGGACCTTGATCCAGTCGGGGATGAGGGTCCCTGGTGAGGGGTGACCTGAGAGGGAATGGAAAAAAGAGGTGATGAAGGGCTGGTCCCAGCTGGAGGCTGTGTGTGTTGGGCGGGGCTTTGGGTTCAAATCCTGCTCATCCAGGCTTGTGATGTTTCCTGCCTGGCCTTGGAGTTGTTTTCTGTGAGATGGGCCTTCAGAGGCATGGCTTCCCTGGAGCTGATCCAGAAGCAGAGAGTGGAGCAGCAGCACCTTGCAAGCTCTGGTGAAGGCTTGCTTCCCTTTGTCCTTTTCTGTGATAATTATAACCCTGCCAGCTTCTTTGGCGGCGGCCTCAAGGCAGACATCTGAGATGTTCGGAAGCTCCAGGCTTCTGTTTCTGCTGCTCACGACCCTCCTCCTGACACCAGCCCCAGGCAGGAAGCTCACGCATTTCCTTCCTGGCAGAGCGCCAGCTACTCCACGGCCTGCCCGCCCACCCCACCCCGTGTTTCAGCTTCCTTCCCACCTGCCCTGCAGGGTGATGGAGGTCTACTAGCGAAGGTGCACCTGATGGTTTCTGGATGCTTCTGAGTCTCAGCTTTCACTACTTCCTGCCGGCAGAGACGTGGTCGGGGTGGGTGCAATGTCTTTGGCGTCAGGACAAGGACTGGGCAGGTGGTGACCTCAGCTGAAGCTCTGGAGCTCCTGGAGGGGCCCCCGGCTTGTCTCTACAGGGGCAGCAGACCGCACGGACCCTCACGTTCAGGCCTGAGTTCCAGGTTGAAGAAGCTCTGAGGCCCCATCTGGGTTTGGGTGATGGACTCCCAGGGGAGGCTGGGGCAGAGAGGCGGGGAGGCCTGCTGAGCTCTGGTCCAGCACCTGCCAGGTCTCCAGTNTCTACAGGGGCAGCAGACCGCACGGACCCTCACGTTCAGGCCTGAGTTCCAGGTTGAAGAAGCTCTGAGGCCCCATCTGGGTTTGGGTGATGGACTCCCAGGGGAGGCTGGGGCAGAGAGGCGGGGAGGCCTGCTGAGCTCTGGTCCAGCACCTGCCAGGTCTCCAGTCCCCTGCCCAGCACAGCCCACGACGGCATCCCAGAGCATAGGAAGAACTTGTGCTGGTCTGGCCCAACCTCCATTTCTGCCAAGGAGACTGTGGCTTGGGGTGGGGGTGGGGGCTACTGGCAGCAGGCCTGCCCAGACGGCCCTGGGCCTCAGCCTGCAGGGGCCCGGCTCCCTCCCGCCCGTGGGATGCACCTGGTGGCTGGGTTACTCCCCCGTCTTGGTGGTCCTTTCACCCAAGACGGTCCAGCTATGCTGTGTGCCCTGCTGTCTCCCTCCCTCTCCTCCAACTCAGGATAGGCCCTGGGGGGTCAGGGAAACCTCAGAGGACCCTAGGCCCACAGGGAAGATAACGATAAAATTCCAAAGCTGGGCTAGGGGTGGCATCCAGAGGTGGGGTGGGAAGGAGGGCGTGTATCCTGATGGGCGGGGATCACCTGGGAGCTGGCAAGGGTCAGGGTGGTCCCCCACTTCCCCCCCCCTGCCGCCTTGCCACCTACCCACCTCCTGTGGTTCCCATGCCCTGCCTCAGAGGCACCAGAGCTCTGTGACGTTTCTTCTCCCTGCTGTATGGGTGTCACCCAGCTGGTGGAACTGGGGGTTTGGTTGTTCATTTCCTCAAGCTGTGTGTGGCTTCCTGGTGGACTTTTAAGCCACTGTGTACCCAGATTCCAGGGCTTGGATCTGTGAGAGGTGACTGGGAGCCCTGAGGCTGGACCTCTGGCTATGTAACCCTGAATGACTGTGGTTTGTCTACCTTGTCATGGAGGTTGGGATAAGATGGTGGGCACTCTTCTGCCATAAAAATACCTACGTAGACTGTCCATGGGG
>SJYX01016940.1:1072798-1148063 GCA_006410675.1 Oreotragus oreotragus
CTTTCATGCATTGGAGAAGGAAATGGCAACCCACTCCAGTGTTCTTGCCTGGAGAATCCCAGGGACGGGGGAGCCTGGTGGGCTGCCGTCTACGGGGTCACATAGAGTGAAGACACGACTGAAGCGACTTAGCAGCAGCAATAGACTGATTGCAGACCCCAGAATTAAGCTAAAACCTGCGGCTCTTGATGTGTTAAAAAAGATAGCACTTAGTAAGAGGCAGGAAGGTGTCTTGCTCTGTAGGCTCCTTTTTCTATTTTTTGGGTGCATTTTATTGATTTCTGCCCTGAAATAGTGCTTTCAACATTTTAAAATAGAATCCTTGGCGAAGGGATCCCAGGCTGGGGATTTAAGTGGAAATTGACATGGCTCTTCATAAAATCACTGTCAAAACAAGACACTCCGAGGTCCAGGCCTCTCTGCACCCTCCACTTCCTTTGTAACCCTCGTCTCTGCTTTTGCTCCAAAAAAGTCACTTGGATAATTGCTCATCCCAGTTTCATCACTCTGCTGTGGATGACTTTCCTCTGTTCTCTGTTGCTGAATGAGGTGGGAGAGAGAGTGACGCCCCGGGTCAAGCACTTGGAGTTGCCTGTGGAATCACGATCTTGCTGCCTCCCTCACCTGGAGGCCCTTCTGCCCAGGTGTCCAGGTGCCAGGCAGCCACCGTGGCCTTCCTTCGTCCTCTCTCTGTCCCACCTGCCACCGGGCAGCACCTGCTTGCAGGCAGAGGGAGGCCTGGGGAGGCAGGGCAGCCTTCAGGAAACTCCCCCAGCTCTGAGGAAGACAACCTAGAAAGGGGCGGTTCCAGTGCAGAATTCAGGTCCCCAGGGCAGCGTTCTGTCCCAGGGCCCTTACCTGCTGCTGTTGCTGCTGGAAGGCATCCTGAGAGGAAGACAGAGGCTGGGCGGCATCTCCGTCACACCCCTCATCACCATGGAGGTGCTCAGGGCCTGGGCGGAGGCTGGTGGGCTGGGGCGCCTGACGGTGAGCACGACTCCCTCCGGAGCCCTGCCTTTTGAAAGGTTCTGTGCAGAAAAATGTCAGGCCTGGGGACCCTCCTCCTTTGTCTAGGGGCTCAGGAACCACTCCTTTCTTGGTCCCTAGCCTCGGCTGAGCACCCTCCCAGGCCATACTTCTGCTGCTGGAGGCAGCTTCTGGCCCATCTCTGGGGGGGTGAGCAGGGCCTAGTGGAAGCTGAGCCCTCCTTGGGGGCCCCTCTCGTGCTCCTTCAGGGCACATGTGGCCCACACAGGGGAGCCGGCCCTGGGCCCCTCCTCAATGCCCCCTCATCAGCAGCCTTGTTTCTCCAGCTCTCAGTGCATTGAACAGGGTAATTAGCCTGTCAGCTGGGACCACAGTTTCTGAGCAGATGCCAGCAAGAAGTTAGTTGTTCCGGAGCTGGAGTTGCAAACATGCAGATTCTTTCTAAAAAATGTACGCCGTCCCAGCTTCCTCCTCTTCTCTGACTCCTTTCTTCCAGCTGTTGGTGAGGGGGTGGCGATGGCAGGGCCGACCTAAGGCCACTTCACGCACTGCGGCTGAGGGGCTGGGGTCAAGGCAGGCTCGGCGAAGGGGCCCAGCAGGACCGCAGGGCCCCGTGGGAGGACAGGGAGGCCCAAGTGACCTCCCAGCAGCGTGTGAGGCCTGCAGGGGGCCCGCTGGCCTCCCTGAGCAACTCCCCTGGGCTGGGAACTGAGTCACGACCACTGATGTTCAGCCGCGAGGTGTCCCGGTCACAGCAGGCCCTGATCCCTCACTCCAGAGCCTTCCCAGAGCCCCATCCTCACCGGGATTCCCTGACTGAGACCCCAGGACAAGTCTGGCTCCCGTCCGAGGCATCTGGCCTTCAGAGGGACCCACGATCTGATCAGTGGATGACTCGGTGGGCAGCTGTAGAACCAATGCACAGCCCACGCGGGTGAAGACAGCACCGCAGGCCCGGACGGGCCGAGCCTGGGGAGCTTGTGGGCCACCCAGGCAGGGCCTCCAGGCCTGGGGAAAGGCCCATGGACCCTGACCTCAGAGGGGTCCTAGAGGGGCTGAGACAGGGCTGTTGGAACCAGCTTGCCACCAGAACCCTCCACCCTCCTGAAGATCTGGAGTCAGAGAGTCGGCTGGGGTCCTCTCTAGTCTGGAGCGCCGCGGTGAGTGGGAGCCAGCGGTGGTCGCTGCCCACCCCGCCCTCTGCCAGCAGTCAAGCTCTGGGGCAGGGCTCCCACTGCTCCCCTGGGGGGCTGTCGGGGAGTCCGGCAATGCTTCTCTTCCTCTGGGAGGAGGTGCTGGAGGATCCACTCACGGCGGCTGCTCAGGCCTTTGCCCCGTCCTTCCTCCCCCGACATCCGGGCAGCAGAAAGGGACTGTCTGCCTGGACCCTCATGAGCGGAGTTTCCCAGTCGTTGCTTTGTGCCTAAAGGCAGTTTCTGTTGATGGGAGCCTGCGTCTTGCCGGTGCCCAGCCCATCTCCCTGATCCCACTGGCTTACCCTACCTCTCCTCTCCTGCTCCTCCCCATTGTTTCTACCTCCTTTTCAGAACTGCATTCAACTCTGCCGCAAAAGAGACCGGAGCCCTGCTGCTCAGAATGGGAGACCTTTCTCCCTGGCAGCGGGAGGCCTGACATCATGTTAGAAACAGAGCAAATGCCATCACTGGGGCGTGGGGTCAGGTGCCGGGAGAGCTGTGCTTCTGGGCAGGTACCAGCCTCCCCCTCGAGGGGCCCTTGGCCTCACGGGAAGGGCTGCAGGCTCTGCGATTACTGGGGGGCAGCTGTGGGCCTCGTCCACAGGAGTGACACGTCAGGGTTGCTTCCGGACGTCCACCTGCTGGAGCGTGGAGAGCAGGGAGGCCAGCATCGGGTCCTTGCTGGAGCCCGAGGCCCCCCGGCTCAGCTGTCAGGGCAGGAGCCGAGCTCAATCACCATGATGGGAGCCTGGGTCCTGGGCAGGCTGCTGCTGCCCCAGGCTCCTCCCGCTAGTGTCCTCTCCCCCGGCCTGAGAGGGGCGGGCTACAGTGCATCCGCGTT
The DNA here is from genome assembly GCA_006410675.1 of Oreotragus oreotragus. Taxonomy (NCBI): domain Eukaryota; kingdom Metazoa; phylum Chordata; class Mammalia; order Artiodactyla; family Bovidae; genus Oreotragus; species Oreotragus oreotragus. The sequence continues at coordinate 1,075,823 of SJYX01016940.1, forward strand.
TCCAGGCTTGGAGTCGAGGACGGCTGAGAGGTGGGGGAGGGCGGGGTGTCTGAGGATCTGAGGGGAGGGTGAGCTTGAGGGAGGGCTTCTGGGGGAGGGCAGCTGTGGGGACAGGAGCTGGCCTGGAGACAGAGGTGTCTGAGCCCTGTCTTCCCTGCTGGGCTCCTCCTGGCTCATGACATCGAGAACAGGGAGTAAGGAGAGGTCAGGGCCCCAGTGACTGGTGGGGCTGGTGGCCAAACTGGGGCAGGGGGGAAGCAGGCTAGGGGGCGGAGCCCCAGGTCTGACCTCCCCCAGGCCAGGTCTCAGCCCCGTGGCCAGCTGGCCTCTGGCATCCGACTCTCATCCATCCAACCCCACAGATGATAATTGTGCATCTACTATGTGCACCTGTGAGCAAACAGCAGAAGACAGAGAGGCTGTGCTGAAAGGAAACGTCCGCACGTGGAGAAGAAAGCGGCCTCCGCTGTCTGCATCAAGGAGCGGGGGTGGGGCGCTGGGGGAGGCGGGTCGTCATTCTCCCCATGGATGGGGCCTCGGGGATATGGTCCGGTGCTCAACCCAGCATGAGTCGCAGCAGCCTAGAGCTCCCATGAGGGTCATCAGATAACATGTAGGGTGCTCAGTTAAATTTGAGTTTCAGATAGTCAAGAAATCATTTTCCAGTATAAGTATAGCCCATATTTTCTTGGGCTTCAAAATCACTGCAGATGGTGACTGCAGCCATGAAACTAAAAGATGCTTGCTCCTTGGAAGAAAAACTATGACCAACCTAGACAGCATGTTAAAAAGCAGAGACATCACTTTGTCAAAAAATTTGTGAATAGTCAAAGCTGTGGTTTTTCCAGTAGTCATGTATGGATGTGAGAGTTGGACTATAAAGAAGGCTGAGGGCCAAAGAATAGATGTTTTTGAACTGTGGTGTTGGAGAAGATTCTTGAGAGTCCCTTGGACTGCAAGGAGATCCAACCAGTCCATCCTATAGGAAATCAGTCCGGAATATCCATTGGAGGGACTGATGCTGAAGCTGAAACTCCAATACTTTGGCCACCCGATGTGAAGAACTGACTTGTTTGAAAAGACCCTGATGCTGGGAAAGATTGAAGGCAGGAGGAGGAGGGGACGACAGAGGATGAGATGGTTGGATGGCATCACTGACTCTATGGACATGAGTTTTGGTGAAGGACAGGGAAGCGTGGAATGCTGCAGTCCATGGGGTCACAAAGAGTCAGACATGACTGAGTGACTGAACTGGACTGATAGCCCATGTAACATTGGGGATATACTAAAAATATTCATTGACTATCAGAAACTCAAAATTTAAAGTTCTTGTCACTTTATTGGATAAATCTGCCAAGCCTGGCTCCCTCTTTGGGAAAACCAGGAGGAGACTCTGGAGAGAGGCTCCTTGTCCCCATTCCCCGGCCAGGGCTGCAGGAAGGGGGTGTTGAGCCTGCCCAGCACGCTTGGAGCTTGGTGGTGGCCCTGGTGAGCCTTGTCTTGAACTAGTCTGTGGTTCCTGGGGGGAGGTCTGGCTTGTATGTCACACATGTCCCCCCATAGGGATGGACCTCAAATCTTGGTGGCCCAAGTGTTTTAGCCAAGCTTCTTCTCACACATTCTTCTGGGAATCAAGTGACTCTGAGTGTGTTTTTTCACTGCTTTGGTCGCTGACCTAACTGAATGTGGTCTCCCCTTTGCCCACTGCAAGGAGTGGGCGTGCTGCTTTGGCATCAGGGGCCGGGGGACCTTCACTCGCCCATGTGTCTCTCGGTCACCCCTTCCTGCTCCCTGGGCAGCCTAGGAGGGAGGTGTGTGCTTATTGTGATGGAGTCGTGCCATCTGCTGTGTGACATGGGCGAGGCTCTGCTCCTCTCTGGGCCTGGTGTCCGGATCTGTGGGCTGGATTGGCAGGTCACAGAGACTGCCCTGCTCAGGGATGCCGCAGTCACACTCTGCATCCGATGGGCTGCCAAGGACAGTTTGCTTTATGGAGCTGGAGGTCTCAGGCCTGCCTCTCGGAGGGGCAGTTATATTTTAATCAGACTGGTTAAAGGCACCCAGTCTTCACTGAGATCTACAAGCTGCTATAGAGGCTGAGGGTCAGGGAGGCTGAGATGAAAGAGAGCTCCCCGTTCTTCGCCATGCTGTCTCAGGCCCCGCACGTCCGGCGGGCCAGCCCGGCCCTCAGGTCAAAGACAGGGCGGTGGGCAGCTAGGAGGAGCTTGTGGATTTCAAAAATCCGTCATGATGAGGGGTAGACTCTCCACCTCTCTTTTTTTGCATGAATGATTAATAACTTTAAAAAATTATGTTGCTCATTCATCCCTTGATGGATTGAATATTCCTTCATACTTACTTTCTTTGTGTTATGACCAGGCCCTGAGTTACAAGAAAATCTTCAGATGTTTGGAAATAAACATTGATGGGACAGCCCCCAAAGGTGCTCCAGCTATAGCGGAGTCCTGGGCAGATGGGGTGGGCAGCTCCCGCCTAGCCGGGTCTTGGGCAACCCAGGAGTGATGGGGGCTTGGGAAGACCCCTTGCTTTCTGAGGCGAGGGCTGATCTTCTCCCACGCAGTGTCCTCTCTGGCCAGCCCTGGGTCTCCCAGCACTGTACACCCACCCCCTGCCCTGTCTTCCTAGCCCTAGAGATGGAACTCCAGCCGGTGATGCACTGTAAGCCTGAGTCCTGGGTGACCAAGCGCAGAGATGCCCTGTCTACCCCACCAACCTCCGTGGGCACAAAGAGGCAGCCAGAAGCCAACTCCTGAGATCCAGCCATGCCTACATCCCACACCCAGGTTGGCAACCCTGGGGTATTTATCTAAAAAAAAAAAAAAAGGACTTGAGGGCTTCCCTGATGTTCTGCTTTTCTCCAGTAGCACAGTGGGCACTTTTGGGAAAGACTGAGGGCAGGAGGAGAAGGGGGCAACAGAGGATGGTTGGATGGCATCATCAACTCGGTGGACGAGAGTCTGAGCACCCTCTGGGAAAGAGTGGAGGACAGGGAAGCCTGGCGTGCTGCAGTCCATGAGGCTGCAGAGTCGGACACGACCGAGCGGCTGAGCAACAGCAGCTGGTGCCCCAGTAGTTAAGAACCCGCCTGCCGGTGTAGGGACATGAGTTTGATTCCTGGTCCGGGAAGATCCCACGTGCCGCAGGGCAAGTAAGCCCACGAGCCAGTTCCTGAAGAAGCCTGCACACCTACAGTCTGTGCCCTGCAACGTGAGAAGCCTCTGCAGTGAGGCGCCCAAGCACCACAGCTGGAGAGGGAGCCCCGCTCGCTGTACCTGGAGAAAACCCTCGCAGTGCAGCAAAGACCCAGAGCAGCAAAACAAAAGGAAACACCAACCAGACTTGAACTTTTGGAGCAGATTCAGGTTCACAACAAAATCAGGGGAAGGCGGAGAGATGACCCACACAGCCCTGACTCCCACCACCTCCCCCATGTCAACACCCCCTCAGTGATGCGGCTGTTCTAAGCATAAACTTAAACTGACACGGCGTTATCACCCAAGGTCCGTGGTTTACACTTTGGGGCTCACTCTTGGTGTTCTGCTTTCTAAGGGTTGGACAAATATACAATGACATGTATCTGCCATTAAAATATCCTGATTAATCCCACTGCCCTGAAATTCCTCTCCTTTCTGCCAATTCATTTCTCTCCTCTAACCCCTGGCAACCACTGATCTTTTCACTGTCTCCATGGTTTTGACTTTTCCAGAATGTCATAGAGTTGGAATCAGATAGTACATAGCCTTTTCAGATTGGATTCTTTCACTTCATAATATGCGTTTAAATGTCCCCTGTGTCTTCATGGCTTGATAGCTCATTTTTTTAAAATGCTGAATAGCATTCTGTTGTCTGGAAAGATATTCATGGTTTCTCTATGTACTCACCTATTAGAGAACATGTTGGTTGCTTCCAACTTTTGGCAATTATGAATAAAGCTGCTACAAACACCCATGTATGTATAGGCTTTTGTGTGGACAGACGTTTTCAGCCCTTTTGGGTAAGTACCGAGGAGCGCACTGTTGGATCCGCGGGTTTCGTAAGAAACCACTGGGCTTCCACAGTGGCCACACCACTCGGACCCCAGCAGCCATCGAGGAGGGTCCCTGTGGCTCCACACCCTCGCCTGCATTTGCTGTTGTCGGGGCTCCGGGCCTGGGCTGTTCTCACCAGGGCGTCGTGGTGCCTCATTGCCGTTTGCATTTGCGTTTCCCTGACAACACGTAATGTGGAGCATCTCTTCATGTGCTTACCTGCCATCTCTATGTCTTTGCTGAGGTGCCTGCTCAGGTCTTTAGGCCCATTTTTTTTTTTAAACTGGATTTTTTGATGGGTCCTTTTGGAGATGGGCTCTGTCTCTTGCAAGCATATTAAGCACCAGGCAGTTGTGGGAGGGGTGGTGAGGCTTCAGGCCTGGCCCTGCCATGTGGCCGATGACTGTGAGTGAGACACCTGACTGCTGAGCCGCGCCTCCCGCCTCTGGATGCCAATGCCGGGCAGAGGATGGAGATGATTTCTGAAGATGATTCGATGTGTTCTGAGCTGTTAAAGTTACACATGACCCTGAGTTTGCTTTGTTCACGCCTTCCGACCAGCCATGTGGAGTGCCCACTGCGTGTCCTCTCACAGTGACCTGTGGTGAATGCCCTTCATCCACTCCCCCGCCGCCCGCCTTGTTTGATGGGATCTTATCTCATTTTCTCTGATGTCAAAACCCAGTTCAGGAATCGCCTCCTCCAGGGTGTCTGCCAGGGATCCTCACGATTCCTCACACTCATTCCTGTGGGCGTTCCCCTCGTGGCACTTTCCCCGGTGGATGCCAGCACCCTCTGTCCCGGCCCCCAGCAGTTCACCGAGGCCAGGGATGGATCTTGCCATCTCCCTATCCCCAGGGTTAGGCTGGCACGTGGTGGGCATTTAACAGTGATTTTAAGTGACTGAACACAAAAACAGGGCCCCTGGGAGCTGGGCAGTGGAGACAAAGGGATATGCCCTCCTTCCCCAAGGGAAGGGCCTTGGCAGTTACTGAGAACCTTCTGGGTTCAAAGTGATTTATCCATGCTCATGTGGGTCCTTGCAGTCCACATCAGAGGCCAGTGTTGGTCTGCACTTGGTGTGTGGTGTGCTGAGGTCACCCAGGGGGTGAGGGGCTGAGTGGCCCCTCCATCTGGCATCCGAGGGCCCTGGGAACATCCCTGCAGGGGCTGCCTGGGGCTCATCCCCCCAGAGGCAGGGTGCTCTGCCTCCTTCTGGCTGAGCCCCTGGGTGGGGCCCCTGCCGGCCACTTACCCCTCGGTGGTCTTGGGGTGGCCCTCAGTTTTCTCCAGGTGTGAGATGGGCATGGCCATCTTCGATTAGGGGTTGTGGAGGAGATCGAATCAGAGGTGGACGTGAGTATCGGGCTGGGGGCTGCTGCAGGGAACCCGCCCTCAGGGAACCCACCCCCGAGGGGACGAGGGCTCACAGTGGGGCCGCGTGGCCGTCCGTTTGGTGTCCACATCACTTGGACAGCAGCACCAGCCACTTGGCGGCCTTTCCCTGCCATGCTGAGCCGCCCACTGCCTCTGTTTCCCATGTCCTCTGCGGTCCTGGGAGACTGGGCTCTGAGAGACTGAGGACAGGGTGGCATACAGAGCCGTTTTTGTAGCTGGGTGCACCTCTGCACCCAGACTGCAGTGCCGCCCACGGCCGTTTGAACCCCATTACCCACCCATCCCCCTGGCACCATCTGGAAATCCGGCTCCAAAGTGAGAAGAGGAAAGATTAGATATTAATTTAATTTACTCCAGGTTCTAATTGTCTGGAGAAACTTCTTAGGCACTCACATTAATTTATTTCCACTTTGGGCCAGTTACGCTAATTCAAATCCTCCTTAAGTATTAAAACACTGATATTGCAGATCAGATAATACGACAGATCGAGGGAGCCAGGGGAGGTGGGGAGAGGAGGCTCTGCCCACGATGCCTCCAGCCAGGATGGACGAAGGGCCGGGGAAGGGAGAAGTCATCACCCCTTCCTGTGACCGTGAGCTGGGCTGAAGGGGTCCACACCGGCACCTCTCGCCTCCTGGGGACTGAGCGTTGGCCCTGTTTCCTCCGTCTGAGCCACGATGGTGCCTGTGGGGTATGTCCAGCCCTGAGCCTTCTGGGGTCACAGCCGTTCATCTCTGGATGAGGTGAATGCGGGATGGGGTGTCAGGAGGGGGTCATGGTGGGGGAAAGCCCTTGCTTGGCACGGGGGTCCCGTCTGGAGTCATACCCCAGTGATGGTGAAGACAACAGACGGGCCGTGGACAAGCTCTCCTGGTGGCCCTGGTGGGCTCTGCCCTGCTGCGATGGGCCCCTTGTGAGCTGTGTGGCTTTGGGGCAGTCAGTCCACCTCCCTGGGCCTCGGTGGCCTCATTTGTCAAAGCACCCTGGGGGATGAGCTTCTTGTGGGTCGGGCTTGGGCTCCAGAGCGCTTGACATTGAAACCCACCCACGGGCAGGACGTGTCCTCCTCCGGACCTCGTTTCCCGGCCGGGAGGTGCTTACTCAGGCTGTGCCCGGGGCGGGCTGTGCCCGGGGCGGTGTGGGGGTGGCTGGAGCGTGCCCCCTACTTGCCAGCAGCCGTGACTCATCAGGTGTTGACAGCCTGAGTCATTGGAGAGACCAGCAGTCGTTTCCATGCTCTGGGATGTGGGCCTGGAGCAAGGCCGACTGACAGCACAGCCTGGCGGCTGGTCCCTGGCTCCTGGACCCAGGGCATGTGCTCGCCGCCCCTGCCTGCAAGCAGGGCAGGTAAGGGGTGCAGAAAAAGACCCAGGCCCCTGCCCCGGTGGGTAAGAGGGTGGTGTGGAATTCAGAAAGTGCTGCTGAGGGCCCTGGGGCAGGGATCTGGTGAGGAGCTCCATGGAGGCCGTGGTGGCTGGTGAGGGCTTCACCACTTTTAAGAGTGATTCTGTTCCCTCTTGTCTCCACCTGCCCAACCTTGCTTCTCCCTGGGCATAATGGGCGAAATGGAATATGCTGTCTTTTGAGGTCTTTTCCCATTCCAGCTGCGTGTGACTCTGACGGAGTCAGCAGCAGACTGTAAACAGCAGACAGGCCAGGTTCTGTGATCCTTCCCAGCACACCAGGAACAAGCAGGTCTTTGCTTACAAATGACCTTGGATGGATGGATCTGGGAGAGGTCAGGTGGGTGGGTGGATGGATGGCAATGTATAGATGGATATGTGGCTGAATATGTGGATGGGAGGAGGGCGGGAAAATATATGGACAGATGAGGAAATGTGTGGGTGGATAGATGGGTAGATGGTTGGGAGGATGGATGGATGGATGGATGGATAGTGGATGACTGGACGTGAGATGGTAGGATATGAATGAATGAGTGGGAAGGTAAGTGGATGGATGGATGGATGGGAGGGAGGGTGGATGGATGGATGGATGGATGGGTGGGTGGGTGGATAGATGGATGGATAGTGGATGAATGGACTTGGGTAGGTAGGATATGAATGAATGAGTGGGAAATTAAGTGGATGGGTGGATGGGTGGGTGGATGGATGGATGGACAGACGGATGGGTGGATGGACGGATGGGTGGATGGATGGATGGGTGGGTGGATGGATGGATGGATGGATGGATGGATGGACAGATGGGTGGCTGGATGGACGGATGGATGGATGAATGGATGGGTAGGTGAGGGTAGGCAGTTGGAAGCACATGTGATAGGAGGATGGACAGATGGATGAGCTGGTTGGAGGAGGGAGGGAATGGATTTTTCTGTGGGGCGATGGATGGGTGGGTGGGTGAGCTAGTGGACAGGTGGTAGTTGGATGGATACATGGGTTTTGGATGAGGGATGGGTGACTCGGTGGGAGGATGTATGGGTAGATGGATGTGGATGATGTGTGGGTGGATGAGAGTGGATGAATGCAGGGAAGGGTATGTGGATGGATAGATGGGTGGGTGGATGGATGAGGTCTGTGACCTTTCTAGTGCTCAAACTTTATGTTCCCTCTGCTATTAGCAATTGAATATTTGATAGGTTAAGTGCACAGCAGAAAACACTGGGCTAAGTCGGCACCCTATCACTCTGTGACCTTGGGCAAGTTGCTTGCCCTCTCTGATCAAAATGAAGGGGCTCATAAGTCTCCTTGCTTTGGAGTTCTCGAAGTGTCCTTCTCACTCTGCCCTCTGCTCCTCCTCTCGCCCTTCTTCCTGGGGCGAGGCCTGCTGCTTTCTCCTTTCTTCAAGGCTCAGGCTCAGGGCCCTCCCGGGGCGGCGGCTCAGCTGGCCGGCGGTGCAGTCCCAGCAGGGGCCCTGCTGGGATGCCTTCTGGAGCGGGGCCCACCGATGCCAGCTCCCTGGCCGGATTTGAACTGGTGCCCGGCCCAGTTTTGAGCATGTCATTTAAGTGCTACAGGAGGCCGTCTGTCTGCATAACCTCCCTGGCTGAGGACACTGCCCCCTCCAGGGCCCCAGACACCCACCATCTGGCAGGGGTGGTCAGTGGTGGCTCACATAATATTGCAATTTTTCTTATTTTTGGAGAACTGAAGTGTCAATCCTCACCTGGGGGCACTGTGGGACACATTGCCCCCTCTGGACCTTTGCCTGAACTTCCACCAGCCTGCAGTTGTCTCGTCAACCACAGGACGCTGCCCGAGCTGCGGAGTGTCAACAGGACAAGTTAGGAAAAGGAAGAAAGCTGACATTTCCTGCCTGATGATCACAGCGTGGATGCCGTGACTGAGCGCTGGCTGCGTGGCTCTGCACGTGTACTCGGTGTCCTGGTGACCCTCAGCCTCAGGCCCCTCCTGTGTTCTTCAGGGAGAATGTGACCCCTCCCAAGGCGGTGGTGGTGGGGATGGAAGGAGTGTCCACTGAGGGTCAGTGCAGGGCCAGCCACGGTCTTGAATACGATGAGACTGTTGCCCCTTCCTTTCCATCTGTGGATGCTGCATGCTATGGTCCTGGTCCTCTTTCTGGGCCTTGAATCCAGTTCCTAGGCCTCCCAGAGCACAGAGTGGACCATCACAGGCCAGAGACCAATGTGCCTGATGGGAAAAGTTGGGGCCCAGGTGAAGGGCTACCACGTCCAGCTCTGAGTGCAACTTCCCATCTGACAAATGTGTGTGGGAGGGCTTGCTTTAATGATGTTTCTTAGACTCCTCTCAGCTCCTGTGTTTGTGAGTCTAAGACGGGAAGGAGGAGGGATCACGTCGTATGTCACACTGTATGCACCCTTGGTGCTCCAGACATGCAGTGCGGGTACAGCGGCAGGCTGGAGCAGCCCCCAAGAGGCGTGTGGGGTGGCGGCCCCAGTGCCTCCCGGGAGTGGAAGCTTTTGTCGCCACGCAGTCAGGGCCAGGCTCCGAGGGGCTGGGGCACAGCTGAGGCCCATGGCGGGGCGTGAGGATTCCTGGGGGCCGGTCCTGGCTGGCGATCTGGGAAGCCAGGGTCAGTGTTACCAGAGCGGAGAGTACTCCGAAGCCCTGAGGCTGGTCTGGAGATGGCAGAGGCCGGGCGAAGCCCCATCTGGGCAGGTGTTTCCTCTGATGGGCAGTGGCTGTTGCTGCCAGGCCCCATGGTCCCGTGGCTGAGCCTGCGGTGGGGTGGGGGTGGGGTCCCAGGGATCTCTCCTCTCCCCACCCCCGTGCTGGCTGCTGCTCTTGGGGACTCTGACTCAGCCACCGCAAAGTCACTTTCCTCCGTGGGCCTCCGTGTCCTCATCTATAAACTGGTGCTGGTCAGGGCAGGGAGGTTCACCATCCCGGGCACTGGGGTCTCGCCCTCCAACTGGTGTGTGAGTGAGTTGGGGTCCTGAGTGGCAGGCAGAGCTAGGACGTGCAAGTTTAGAGGTCTGTGGGTACAGAGGCATGGAGAGGTCCCAGTCCAGTGTTCTCAGGGGCCAAGCGTCACAGAGGGGCCATGCCCTCTCCTTCCCGCCCAACTGTCCTTTGAAGACCAACCCCACCAGCCCTTGCCTGGAGGACAGGCTTATGCCTTTGCTTTTGTGACTTTAAAAAAAAAACAACTGGGAACTGGGACAAGCAGGCAGGGCCTGGCCCCAGAGCAGGTCGGGGTTGGGGCGGGGGCTGCCATAGCCGGAGCACTGGTCTGTGATGAGCTGTCCACAGAGCCCAGGTCACCGGCAGGAGGAGTGAATGACAGACTGGAGGCCAGTGGAGGGAACGCGGGGCTTTGGCAGCGTAGAGAGGGTCTCAGGCTCAGGGCCCTGCCCAGGCGCGTCTGCTGGGGCCCAGGGGGAGGATGACTCGCCCGTGGGGACCCCCTCATCCCAGCTATCTCCCCATGTGGTAGAGAAGCTGCTGGGTTGCTTGGGGTGAGTGGGCAGAGCGTCCTGAGGCTGTAGCTGCCCTTTGCTGGTGCTCCGGGCCCTGGGGTGACTCTATGCCCGTCCCCGGCCTCAGGCTCTGACCTGAAGCCCCCAAGCCTGCGAAGGTAACTGCTGGGGTTCTCTGTGTACCTGTCTCCCAGCTGTGGGCCTGGGCCGGGTCGGTTGGACAGGATCTGGGGCTGTCACTGTGCCGGGCAGCCTGGCTTATGTCCAGCCTCTGGGTGGCAGTGGAGACCCAGCTACCTCCCTGCAGCCCTGCACGACCTCAGCCTGCTGCTGTCAAGGCCCTGCCCACTGGTGGCCACCACAGGGCATTTCTGGGGCTGCCCTGCTTCCAGGGGAAGCGGGAGGTGGGCCCGGGTGAACAGGGAAGTGGCCGCAGCCAACCTCTCCATCTGCTGGGGCTCCTGGCAGGTCTGTGCCGCATACCTGAGGTTCCGCGTGGCCTGTCCCGGACACTCTGTCCCCGAGGACTCTGCCCTTGGCCCCCTGGAGCTGATCGAGCAGCTGTACCTGCTCTTCTTGTGCTCCCTCTTGTCCCTGGTGACTGAGCTGTGCCATCGGGACCTCAGAGGTCCTTCGAGAGCCAAAGAGTCTTAGAGAATATTCCAGGACATTCATGCCAGGTATGCCTGAGGCTGCAGCTTGGATGCCTCTCACGATGGAGAGCTCACTGCCTGTCCCACGATTGGGACTTCACTGCTCCATACAGGGACAGTCTAGCCTGATTACTGAACAAAGGGCTAGAGACAGTCACGCCTGCTGGTCCCCCCACATGGCAGGACGGATGAGGTAGGCTGTGACGGTTGCTGGGCACGCTCTCCCTTCCTCTCTGCTTTCTTTCTGTTATGAGGATTTTCCCTAAGACTTGCCTCTTTTCTGGCACCAGTCCTTCAGGGGTTTGTGAACAGTGACCCTCCTGGCCTGGCAGGGCTCACGGCCATCAAGGGGAGACCCTTGTCCACATACACACATAAAGCCAGGTTGCTGCTGAGAGCTCCCAAGGAGCGCAGGGTGAGGGGTCGGGAAGGGCGGCCTTTCCGTCTGGAGCTCAGGGATGGCCTTGGGACAGAGGCCCCCGAGAGGAGGAGCCCTCAGGAGACACATGGATCAGGGGGACATCAGGAGCCTGGAGCAGCCAGGGTGAAAGCCCTGGGGCAGAGGGAGATGAGCTGCAAGTCGCCCGTCATGGCTGGAACTCTGAGCTTGAGTGGAGGACTCAAGACCCTGGGGTTGTGACTGGGGTCTGAGCTTTATCCTGAGGATGCAGAGACCCCTGGGGGCTCAGGAGCTGCTGGATCTCACAGGCCCCCTTTGCCTTAGGGATCTGCCCTGCCCACGACTGGTTGCAGTGAACACTTCCGGCCTTTTGAACGTGCTGGGGGCTCGGCCTGCGGGCCAGCAGGGAGACTGGTTGGTGAAGATGCTGGGCTGTTTCTCCTCACTGTCCCTCTGCTGGCACCGCTGGGGGCTCCTCCGAGTCCAGTGCCTGCCACCCACCCACCCCGTGAGGCCTGGTTCTCACAGGCGTCCCCCCAAGGGTGTGGCCTGCAGCCCAGCTCTGGAAGCTTCAGCCCTTCTCATTCCCCCTGCTCAGCGTGGCGCCCCTTTCCTGTGACCACTGACCTCTGGGCAGACTCCAGGTCCCTGGCTGGTGTCTCGGCTCTTTTATCCCATGTATTTACACCCTGGCGTTACGGCCCCTCTGAGGGCCCTGGAGTGCTCTCTGCATTCAGAAGGAAGCCCATCTGATACCCACCCTTTTCTTAAGTGGGATTGAGCTGGGTTCGTGCTACTTGTAGCTGACAGCACCTTGACCTTCTGCCTCTCAGGGGGCTTATGAAGAGGTGGGGAGAGGGCAGCCTCCTGGAGAGAGGATTTAGGAGGAAAACGCTGCTGTTTAAAGAAGGTGTCACGGTTAGGACATCAAATCTGGGGATCTGGCAAGCGTTCCCTGATGTGTCCACTGTCGCATAAGAAGCCACCCCAACAGGGGAGCGGCAGGGTGTCAGCAAGAAGACATCTGGTGGGCTCATGCTGGGGAGCGTGGTTAGGGAGAGGGCCGGGGCAGGGAGAGGTCAGAGGCATCCTCATTCATTCATTCGACCGTGTTTATGCGTCTCATTGTGCAGGCTAGAGCCTGTGCAGAGACAACCCCTGTGCTCCCTCGGCTGCTGTTTGGTCGGGTTGGTGGTAAGAAACATACAGACCCAAGGTGTGAGTCTGAGTGTTCAAGGGTCGAGGGAGAGCAGCAGGGTCTGAGACAGGAGCACTAGAGGGAGTCATCCTGGAGGGCTGCCTGGAAGAGGAGACAAGGACATGCAGTGACTTCAAAGTGCATAAAGGGCCAGCAACCCTATGAGGAGAGCAGGGGAAAGCATTCTTTCCCCTGGGGAGGGCTGGGGAGCAGCGTGTGGGGAGACTCTGAGATGCGAGATCCTGGTAAGATTTGGGGGAACTGCTGCTTGAAGATCACTGAGCACATTTGAAAATGTTTCCAGGAGTGTGCTTGTGTGCATAGGAGTCTGCGCAGGGAACTGAGGTTAAAAGCAAGCAGGCTGTTTCTCTGGGAGACACAGTCTGGGCCTCCACATGAAGTGGCCAAAGCTTGCCATTCCCCTGTGTAAGGGGGGGCTGTAACCCCAGGACAGGGTGATGCTCTGGCAGGGGTTCTGGTCGGGCCTTCCCTGTGGCCCCCAGGCTGGAGGCAGAGAGGACTGCTGCAGGGCTGGAGCCAGACGGGGGCTGTCCAGGCCCTGCCCCCACCCTTGCCTGCTTTCCCACTGCAGAAGGTGACTCAGGCTGTGGGCATGCTCCGTGAGCACCCTTGGGTGAGGTCCAGGAGGAGCATGGATGAGGGAGCTAGCCTGCCCTCGAGGGCCCCGCTCCGAGGAGCAGGCCCTGACACCCAGCCAGACTNCCTGCCCCCACCCTTGCCTGCTTTCCCACTGCAGAAGGTGACTCAGGCTGTGGGCATGCTCCGTGAGCACCCTTGGGTGAGGTCCAGGAGGAGCATGGATGAGGGAGCTAGCCTGCCCTCGAGGGCCTCGCTCCGAGGAGCAGGCCCTGACACCCAGCCAGACTTCATTTCCCTGGGCGGCTCATCCACACGGCCGGGAGTGCTCGAGGTCTGCAGGGGTGGGTTGGACCTTCCATGGCATCCCAGGGCCCTGTCGTGATGCCTTTCTCAGACTGGAATCTGAGGAGCGTGTTTTGTTTCTGCCATCAGGTAGGGGCTGTCCTGAAGGCGTGGCCCTGTCTCCCTGTCAGATTACAGGCGTCCGGAGGCAGGGCTATGCCTCCACTCTAAATTTTTCACTACGTGAGGGCTGGGAGTGCATCTTCTCTATCCAACCAGAGATGGGACATGAAATGCTGATTTTAGAACAAGCATCCCGTCCGCCTTCCCTGCCTCCTTTTTTTTTTTTTAACTTTCCGTTTTCCATGAGCAAATCCGCCTCCTGCTGCTGGTCTCTTGGTTTGATTAGAGCAGTCACTTCTAAGCTTGAAAATACCGAAGTTGAGAGAAGAAAAAGTCAGAAAAAAAGAAAAGAAAAAAGGGATGAAAACTCCATCCCACAATTGTCCTGACGGAAGATTTTCTTATCTCCCGGCTACAGTCTGTGGGTCTCTGTGCTTAATAACCTAGCAGATCTTGTCCTCCGCAAGAGAACATGACAGGCTTTGAGGCCAAAAGCCCTGCGCGGTGGGACTTTTCTCCTGCGAGGCCTCCCCCGTCTTCCCAGGCTTCATCCTTGGAGCCAAGGAGGCAGGCCCGACCTGGGAGGGGGACGGAGGGACCTTGTTTACTGATGGCCACTGTGTGCCCAGCTTTGCTCTGGGTCCCAAACATGCACGGTCCACATTTGCCTCCCTCCTGCTCTGTGTGGTGGGCCTAACAGACCCATTTTACAGATGGGGAAACTGAAACCCAGGCAAAAGGTGGGGGTATCCCAAGTGAGGCCCAAGATCCCTTGAGGATGGGAACCCAGAGCAGCGAGCCTGCACCAGGCCTTCACTTTTCTCCAGACTCGGTTTCCCCGTGTGTGTGATAACCAGGTACGCTCCGATGGTCTCCAAGACTCAGAGGGCCCCAGTGTGAGTGCACAGAGAAGAAAGCCAGGGTGCCAGTTGGGGCGTTTCGAGGAAGTGCTGTGGATGGTGTTGTTTTGGATGGAGGGTGGGCGGGATGCCTGCTGGGCCACCCTGCAGAACACGCCTCCACATATGCTTGATGAGCACTTTCTCACTCATCTCCCACCTGGCAAGCTACTGTGTCTCCCTGAGCCTCACCTTTCTCATCTGTAAAGTGGGGCCTGTGACCCCAGGGGATGGGCCTTCGTGTGACTTCTGCAGGGTTAACAGAGGCTGGGTGCACAGCACTCGGGGACTGGAGGGCCATCCTTCCCTCCGCTTCTGGGAGTAGAGTCAATTAAAAGTGAAATCCCTTGTGAGCCCAATTTGCTGTCACTCTGGGAGATTGCTTTCAGTGTGGAAGCTCATGAAGTGGTCCTCTGTGTGGTTCTCCACTGGCTGGGCCATTATCTGAGCTGGGGGGTCTGGACTGGAAGTGGAGTGCGGGTGACTCGAGAAGGGCTGGAGGGGCCTCGCAGGAGCGGAGCCCAGATGGAAAGATTCCTGTGAGGATGGTCCGGAAGGTGCGAGATTTAGCACAGAGATGAGAGTGATGGAGAGAGATTGAGCTGGAGACTGAGAGCTGTTGAGAGGGTGGAGGGGTGCTGCCCTACCTCTGGGGCAGCGGGCCCTACAGGCAAGAGCCTGCACAGCCTGACCATGTGGGCTCCATGCAATGCAGGGTAGGAACCCCGGGGGAGGAAGCTGGGCCTCTACAGGGCCAGGGCATCATGTTCTGGGGGCAGAAGGGGTCAGCACCAAGGACAGTGGCCAGGCCGCCACACCTGGGAGACCCTCTGCCTGCTCCCGGCACCAGCAGTCACCAGGACAACCAGAGGTGACGTCCTGGTGCTGCACTAGGCACCGCCCAGCTCCCAGACGCCTCTCAGGCCAGCGGGAGGACAGGTGGACAGTGCGACGTGGAGTGATGAGGGGCTGGGGAGAGGCAGGGGTCCACGGGGCACCCACAGAGGGGCTGGGCTCACATAGCAGGGGGCTCTGTCAAGGAGGTGAGCTCCCAGCAGCTGGGCTGTCTCCCTTGGGCCCTCTTCCTCCTCCACAGCAGCCAGAGGGCCACCTGCCGGGTGGACTTGAGAGGCGATTCCTGCTCTGGGTGGACCATGAGCAGGTAAGCGCCAGGAGAAGCAGGTAAGCGCCAGGGGCCAGAAGTCTAGCAGAGTCACTTCACCCCTATCCAGCTGTACTATTTGCCTGGTGTGAGAGGTTGGGGGTGGGGGTGGGGACAGAGCTGCAGCCCCTGCCTGGGAAGAGCAGGGAATCCTTGCTCACTATCTGCTCGTCACGGACCAGGCATGGGAGGACTGGGACTCCAGGAAGGTGTTGAATGCCTTTCACACCACATTGCTCTTCAAAGCGTCTCCTCTTTTTAACTGTTATAAATTGTGTTATAGTAACTGGTCATGATGGGAGAATCCCCCGCCCAGACTAAGGTAATGAGCTCCACCCTGACTGTCACCCCGGGGGCCCATCCTGAGTCCCCTGGGCTGGCCCTGCCACCCACTCACTGCTCAGCTGCTTTGAGGCAAACCCCAGGCTTCTTCTCATTTTATCTCCACCTCTCTCAATATGTGCCTGTAAAACCTAAGATTCTTTTAAAAAACAGTCATGATGTCACTATCACCCCTAAAATAGCAGCGATTTCTTAGTATCGAATATCCAAGTGTTCACATTTCCTCATTGTCTCACATTTTTTAAAACAGCGTATTGGATTCCAGATCCAAATAAGATTTAAGCATCAAAATTTCTGGCAGTAAGTTATTTTTGAATCTATAGATTTCCTTTCCTCTCTCTTTTGTCTCTCCTGCCGTGAAGCTGCTGAAGAAACTTGTCTGTCTGTCTGTCTGTCTGTCTGCAGCTTGTCTGCCTTCTGGGTTTTGTGGGTCGTATTCCTTGGTTGTGGCTCTGGGAAGGTGGCTGGCTCTGGAGCTGGTCGGATTTGGGTCTGGGTCTGGGTCTAGGTTGCAGGTGACACGTTGGACATGGTCTTTTCTGCGGTGCTGACTGCCAGATTGGTACCCACACCCATTAACTCACGGAGGTGGCCAGGTGGTGACTCGGTTGCTCTGCACACACACACAATGCTGCTGAAAGTCAAGGGTGAAAGCCTAGCCCCCTCCTCCTTTGACTCCTGGCACTTACCTGCTTCTCAGAGGGGGCCAGCATCCTGTGCGGTCCTTCCAGATCTTTCTCTCCAAAGAAGCACCCACCATGCCATGTGGACATCCAACTCTGCTCTTTCCTTTACGAAACAAATTGGATCACATTCGACGCATTGATCTGTAGCCACATTCGCTTAGAGTCATAAATTACAAACATTTCCATGTCACCACCCAGAAAGCTACTCATTTTTATCCATAAACATTTCAGAGTGTGTCTGAAAGATGAGGGCTCTTAGAACAGCCCAACCAAAACACCATTCTCCCACCCAAAGGAAAGTCAGATATTTCCTCAATTTTATCTAATGTCCATTCAGAATTCAATTTCCTCTGATTAAATCATACATATTTTGTTACATGGTTTTTATTAAAATTATTTTCAAAGGAAGATCCACATAGGCAGTGGAGAGATCGCGCAGACTGCTTATAGCTGTCCCGCCCCACTTGTCTCTCTTTCTCTTTTTTCTCTGTAGTTTATCTGCCGAGGACCCTGGGTCTTCCTTCTGCGGAGCCTCCCAGCCTGGACACCCTAGTGTCACTGATCCTGTTCCTCTGAGCTGACCTGTGTCTCTTGTGAACTGGTGTCAGCGTAGGGTGTCTGTCCATCCAAAGCTGCACGGCGCTCGTCCATCTCCATGACACCTTGGCAGGTGACAGCCGCCTCCTACATCCATCAGTTCATGGAGGAATCTCAGAACGGTGGCGACAGAAACCCTTCACTCCTCTGCCTCTCTTGGCTGGAATACATCCCCCCATGCCCCTGAGAAGGCGCGTCTGCTCCCTAGCTGTTGGTTACTGGGGCGGGCAGTTAGAGAGGATGGACGGTCAGGGGACGAGCTTGGTTCTCTCCCTTCATTTACTAGTTTTCAAAAACAATGAGCTGGGTTTCTTGCATCCTTGGCAATTGTGAGGTTCCCCCCAGTCATTTTGAACTCATGATTTGGACCTGATGTGTTTCAATCTGTTGCTGCTATAATCTGCATTGGTCCTTGAACTGTCCCGTCTTCAGCTTGTGAAGACCTTTTCCTCTTGACCCCCGAGTCCTTCCACATGACCCAAGGCTTCTCTGACCGCATCTCACTCTCCGGCCTATGGTCTCCCAGCCCCTGGGGTCGACCACTTCCCCAAAGAGTTCCAGGTCCTTTGCATGACAGATGGCATCAAGAGGCGGTTTTCTGGCACTTTGATCCCTTGTTTGGTCCTTGTTTCTGAGCTTTTCATCTGGCTATGAAGTTTTCTTCTGTAAGATAAAAGAAAAAAAAAAAAAGCCAAATTTAGGCTTACAGAATTTTGTTTAATTTCCTGACTTTGTCTCTCCTTTTCCTCACATTGACAGACTTGGTTCCTAGTGACATTAAAATAATCATGTATTCATTTCATCTTTATACAAATATGGCTTCAGAATATCACTGCCAATATTATTATTAACAATTCAATTACTGAGAATCATTGCAGCCTTTTCTTTTTGAACTTCTTTCTGTCCTCATGGTATAACCCTTGGGAATAGATGGTAAAACGACTGTTTAGACTCCTTCAGATGATTCCTTTCTGTGATGTTATGCTACCAATCCGATACCCTGCTAGATACATTGGTTTTGTTTTGCTTTTAGCTTTTAGAGATTGTTTTTTGAAAATTCAGTCTTGTGTAATTACACAGAGTGTTGGCATGTTCAGGAGATTCTCGCTTCCTCCCCCGGCTCCCGGCTCCTCCATCCTGTCTGTTTCCTTCTCGGGGTACAGACTTTTCCCTCCTCAAGTGTTTGCTCTGAACTTCCATCATTTCTTAAATATGTGCATATCATGGACAGATAGCATGTTCAGGAGATTCTCGCTTCCTCCCCCGGCTCCCGGCTCCTCCATCCTGTCTGTTTCCTTCTCGGGGTACAGACTTTTCCCTCCTCAAGTGTTTGCTCTGAACTTCCATCATTTCTTAAATATGTGCATATCATGGACAGATTCCTAGCCTTGCGTTCTTCTCTGCACATGCTCCTCACCCCGTTTCTCTAACAGTGTATCTCTGTGGTCACCAAGAGTGGGTGTGGTCTCATCTCTCGGTCCCCAGTGCCTGGTGGGGTTTGAGGCATCCTGGGTGGGGCTACGTATCTGTCTGAGGATGGATGGAGGTTACCATGGAGCTGCAGCCAAGCCTGGGAAGGGAGCCTCAGAGCCTCCGAGAGAAGGCAAAGGGGGGCGCCAGGGACTAGAGGGCTTGGGGGAGGGGGAAGGTTGAGCAGGGTCTCCACTCAGGGCAGAGCTTGGGAGTCTGTGCAGAGTGCAGCTCCTCAGTTGGTTCCTGGCAAGGTCAGGGAGGCAGAGCACGGCAGTTGGGATACAGGACGTGTGTGCCACTCAGAACCCAGGTCCTGCCAGTGACTTGGTCACCCGTGTGGGTGGAGGTGGCAGAGGGCCTCCCTTCCTCTGTGCTCCAACAGCCTGCTGCCCGCCCCCCCCCAAATATATCTTGGAGTGCCGTCGGTAGGGGAGGCGTCTGCTCTCTGCTCAAATGGCACACCCCAAATGTCTAGTCCCCCCACCACCGCCCAGCACCTGGCATGGCTGAGCAGAGAAAAGAATGCTTCTTGGAAACCCAGACCTGGGTTCAGATGGTTTCTGCCACGGTGTCCATCTGGCTAATGGGCTCGGTAGGTGTCAAGCTCTGTAGAGAGTTGGTGTGGGGACGCAGGGGCCATGAGTGGTGAGCTCTTTCCCTTCACGTGGGCAGGGGGGACCAGCCCCCTGTACCAGCACCACCACCCCCAAGACTGTCTGCACCAAGTCCCGAGGGGTGCGTGGGACCCGAGAGTGAGATGGGACGGCCGGGCGTGGGTGGCCCCAGGGAGGGGAGGAGTGTGGGGTTAGGGGTGTTGAGCATTCCCACGTGGGAGTCTGTCGTGTCGGTTTCCCAGAGCTGCCTCACACCAGGCGGCTTAAACCACAGGCATTCATTCTCTTCTCGTTGGGCTGCAGGTCTGAAGTCAAGGGGTGGGAAGGGCCACATTCCCTCCCGAGGCCCCCAAGGAGGCTTCTTCCTGCCTCCGTCTCCTTTCTCCACTCCGCTCGGACATGTGTGGCCTCTTGCATGCAGCCCTCCTGGCCTACGTTCCTTCTCACCCAAGCCACAAGTTCCCATCATAGTAATAGTAACTGGATCCTGACAGCGGATCAGGTTGGCCAACCTGGCCCCCACCTGCCTTTTCAGACTCACCTACATCACCCTTCCTCTCTTACTATCCAGAACCCGGTGTTTATCAATGGTCCCAGGAGATGCCAGGCCAGTCCTGTTTCTTTGCAAGGGCAACACCCTCCGGAGCCTCGCCTGGCTACTCCTACACATCTTGCAAAGCCCTACTCAATCAACACTACCTTGTCATGCTTCCCTTGACCTCTGCCTGCCTCAGCAAGATGAATCACGCTCCCCTGAGCACAGGCTCAGACTCGGCCGGCAGCCTACGCCTCTTAGGAGCTGTGTGGGCGTGGGAAACTCTTTGAGCCCCAGTGCCCTCACTGGTAGAATGGGGATGGTAGTACGACACTGCCCACGTGAGCTGTTGTGGACGTAACCGGATTGCGTGCTGCTGGGAGTGGTGAGCACTCAAGGGGGGTTGGTTATAGTGACAACAACAAGGCACCCTCGGGCTCCCTGGGGACGCTGCTGCTCCCGGTTTCTTGCTGTGTCCACAGGCTCTGGTGAATTCAGGGCAGCCAGGTCCAGGTCTGCGGGCTCTAGCATGCTTTGCTCTCTCTGAGTCACTCACCTGAGGGCTTGCAAGTCATGGCAGACAGGGTTGGGGGGCACCAGGGAATCTGGAAATCTGCTGTGCGTTCTGCTGACACCTGTCCTCTCCGGCCAGCGTGGGGGCCCAGGAGGTTTAAGCCACTTAGCAGGACGGAGGCGCTTGGGGAGGCCCTGGCTTCTCAGCTGGCAGGCGACACGAGCCTTTGGGAGCCCCGGGGGACTTGCCTTCCACACCTGCAGCTCCATGCGCTCGTGTGTACAAACACCCTATTTACGTCTGATTACAAACCATTAGTGCAATTAGGTTAGCCCCTCTCCCATGTGCTGGGCCTGGAGCCAGCTGTGCTGGGGGCCAGGGTAGAATAGCAAACAGCTTCCCGCAGAGGCGGTGCCTGCTCGGCCGGCTCTTGGGGCTCCGGGAACCCTGCTCTCTTGGGCCAGGGAGCCGGGGCTGCTTTGCGCCTCCTGGAGCTGGGATTGGGGGAGGGCCAGGCGGGCTCAGACCAGGTCACATGATGGGCACAGCCCTTCCCCAGGAGCACGGTCCCTCTCAGGGCCCTCATCTTTGCTCTGCTGCTCTTTGGTGCCTTAGTTGTGGGGGCTGCCCTGTGCTGTCGAGTGTTTAGCAGCACCCACTAGATGCCAGCAGCACCTCCTGAGCCAGGTCTATGTTCCAACACTGTCCCCCGCATGCGTCCAGTGTCCCCGCGGCCTGGGCCTTGCTTTGGCATTCGGCCGCATTGTCCTGCCGCTACGCTGCTTGCTTGCGGTGTTGTCTCGTCAGTGCTGAGGCCACCCCTCCGCCTGCTCCCGCCCCGGCGCTCTTTCCTCCCGGCCGGCTGCAGCCTTTGAAGCCCAGACACTCCATCACCTCTGGCCCTGTCCCCTCTAGGGGTGCCCGAGTCAGAGAGATCCCACACGCTGCTCCCCTGACCCTCCACGGTGAGCACAGCCCCAGCCTGCTGGACTTAAAAGGGCCTTCTGAGCCGCGCACTTGACCAGGAGAAAGAGAAGAGGCCGCGGGCTGTTTGTTCTGGGAGTTGGGAGTGAGCGCACGGTTCTTCAGAGCCCGGCTGGAGGTGTCCTCCTCCCTCCTGCCTGCCTGCTGAGGCCTCGGCTGCTCCTCCCCGCGTGCACCCAGCCCCAGCTTCCCACTCAGGACTCTCGTGAGCATGAGCCTGAAACTTCCACTCCCCTGAATTGGGGGCATGCCTTTTGGGTGCAGAGGCCTCACAGCTGCTGTCACCTGGGATGTATCCAGGACGCAGCTGCTCACGTGCAGACCCGAACTTCACCACAGCTCGAGATTGCTTGAAGCTGTGCCAGGACTTCCTGCCCAGCTCCCCTGCCTGCACCTGGCAACGTGAGTTCGCTGCTTCTCCCCCGAGAGTGTGTCTGCTCCTACGATGACCAGTCCTTGTGATTGGCCTGGGGCTGGGACTCTGGGGACATGGGACCTTCGGTGCCTTCGTTGGGAAAATTCCAGGAGAAATGCAGAGAGCCAGTCACCCATTTGTTTCCCATCCCTTGATCGGGCTTGACCTTGTGACTCATTTTGGCCGATGGGATGTGGCCAGTGGGATGCTGGCATAACAGATTCCCCCCAGATACCCCATGCCCCAGGATCTGCGACATTTGCCCACTTCCTTGGTGTAAATTCTCCTACCATGGCTGATTTCAAGCTGCCAGCATGACGTCACTGAACATGGAGTAAAGAAGAGAGGTGCACGGCCACTCTCCGGCTCATGCCAAGGGTGTGTGTGTCACACAGCCCTGAGGGTCCGTGAGCCCTGCTCTCCTCCTAGGACTGCCCTGTGCACAGCCCGGGGTGGCCTGTGGAGGGTGAGACCACATAGGGGGCAGGTGGTCCCAGCCATGATCCTTCCAGACCAGCCCGTAGCCAGCTCACTCCAAAACACAGGAGAGGACTCAATCAAGGCCCATAGAGCTGCCCACCTGATTCAAAGCTCACCTCACATGTATGGGTGAACCTCCTGGGGCCAGAAGAACCGAATGTCAATCTACGGACTCACAAGCTTGTTGTGAAATTCTGTTGTTTTAAGCAACTGCCTTGCTTTAATGGTATGGTTTAAGCAATTCTTCATTTCTGGAGAGGTTTGTTACAAAGCAGCAGCTGGCTGATACACAGCTGTTCATATTGCTTTCTCTCTAGTTGAGGTGTGTGTACTGTTGGTATATTTCTTGTATTGAGTCTAATTGTTATTTCAAATCACTTAGAAAAATTGACACTCTGATTCTGCAAGCAATGAGAGTCATCACTTATACCAGAAGCAGAGTGGCAGGGTTCCCTCTTACATTAGCAAAGCCAGCGTTCATCCTTGAAGAAATGACCTCAGTTCCATATTTTCATACAGAGCAACACATGTGTGCTTTATGGCCCGGAGAGACAGGAGACTGCTCTGTTTTGTACGAAGATGTATGTCTTGCACAGGCCAAGCAGTGCGACTGAAGGCAGGAGAAACCACCAAACCCCTCCGAAGAGATGATAGTGATTACTGGGATAGATTGGCATGACTGGGTGCTGAGGGGCACTGTGTTGCAACTGGCAGTGTTTTTTCTCAGTGTCACACAAGAACCATGGTGTCTTAGAACCCATGATATCTTCAACTTGACAAAATAAAGCATCATTTTTTACCACCCCCACTAGACCACCAGGCCTCTATAGGCACTTGGTTTAGTGCTCTGCTTTGGCCATGTTGACATTTTCACTTTTAAGCGTATTTTCATTTTCCCCTGGGCCCTGCAAGTTATAAAGCTGGTCCTATCTATCAGGTTTCTCTGGAGGCTTGTAGCAGGATGATGGTTAGACCCGGGCTCTGGGTCCAGACCTGCCCCCGGCCCTGTGAACCCGAGCTTGTTGCTCAGGACTAATCACACGCCTGTCTCCAGGGCCGGCCGGCTCCGGGGGCCTGCTGACTGTGTGCGCTCTGGTTTTGGTGGCCGTGATCTCCCTCCTAGTAGCGCTGAGAGAGCCCGTTGGCGACACGCTTTGTGAACAGCCCAGCACCAGGCTGACTCCCATGTGGTCATTACCATCACTATGCATGGTATCCTGAGATGCAGCTGTGGACGCATGTGTCCCTGGGCCCAGAGAAGGGGCTGAACTTGACCCACAGGTCTGGCCACCGGCCGCTTGCTTCCCTCTCAGGCCCTGGGTGGACCCAGAGCCTGCCGAGCCTGCCGACCTGCCCAGGACCCCTGGGGTTTTACCATCCCTGACCCCGGTGTCCAGGCGCCGCCTCGCCGGGGAGCAGAGGCAAAGGGCTGACCTTGAGTCGGGCTGCAAGGTGAAGAGCGCTGAGAGACGTTTATTTCTAAAATAGAACTGACTATCTGGACAACCGCTTATTAACTGGGGGGGAGGGAGTGCTACTTCAGGCCCGAAATTATAAAGGCATTTTCCTTTAAGAGCTTTTCCTGAACTTTCCATACCAGCTTGGCTGTTGGGAGCAGGGCAGAGAGAGCAGCCCCTCATCCCAGGTCCTGGGAGGGCTATGGCCAGATGAGCCATGAGCTGCCATGATGGACAAGATGTCCTCCAGAGGGCTCCGGGGCCCCATCACACGGCTGCAGCGTCCCACACTGTGGCTGACAGGTAGGGGACTGTGTCTGGCCATCCAGGGCCCTTCCACTGCCCTGCACAGGTTCTTCACATCCCTCAGATGGCCAGGCCTTAGAATGTGTGTTCACGCCTGGGGCCAGGGCTCAGCCGGTGATCAGAGCCAGGGCTTAGTTGCTGACCGCCATCAGGGCTCAGCAGGACTTGCAGGGTGGGAGGGCTGGGCCAGGCGTCGTCTGAGGCTGGGGACCGGAGCGAGCGTCCACCTTGGGGTCCCTCCCTCTGGCCTCTGGGCTGAGTCTGTCCCTGAAGCTGGCTCGTCCTCAACTCCCTGCAGCACAGGCGGCTCTGGGAGAGCAGAGGCCTGCGAGGTTCCCGAGCATCAGCTGAGCGAACCGATGTGTCTGCAGAGAGACTTCCTCTCGGCTGCTTCCCTCTCCTCCGGCTGCTCAGCTCATGGTCTTGGGATGGAGCTGGGCGGGTTGGGGGAGGGCCACAGGGCCGCCCGTAAGTGGGATCCAGAGCAATGACGCCCTCCCAGAATCGAGGAAGCTCACGGGTCTCAGCTGGCCTTGGCCTTGGGCTCTAGATCTGCCTCGGGTGCAGCTGGGAGCTTAGCACGATACCTTAGCAAGTTCCTTCAGGAGATTCTATTTGCACATTCTCCCCCCACTTCTTCAGATGTTTGCTGTGAAGCTCACATTATGCCTCTTTATTAAAACTGTTAATCAAAGGAAAATGCAAAAGCTGGAAGAAATGGAAGTGAAGCTCTTGGAGGGTGGGACTGTCCTGGAGTTGAGTCAGAATGCCTCCTTCTGGCTAAACCCAGGCAGAATTGGAAGGGCCTCCTTGTGTACAGGCAGCTTTCTGCCTCAGTTTCCCCAGGGTGCTTAGTCTCCAGAAGGCCCAGGACCAGACGTTCCTGAGAACTCTCCCCTTATCTGCATTTCATTTTCTATTTCAATTACCTGTGGTCAACTGCAGGCTAAAATAGGGAAGTTCGAGAAACAAACATTCGTAAATTTTACATTGTGTGCTGTTCTCAGTAGTGTGATGAAATCTCATGCTGTCTCTCTCCATCTGGCCTGGGTCGTGAGTCATCCCTTTGCCAGCGTATCCACACCGTATACACGACCCGCCCATTCATATAGGAAGAAAGAAAGTACACATATATAGGGTTCCATCCTGTCCAGGGTTTCAGGCATTCATTTCAGGGGGTCTTAAGATGTGTCCTCCTTGGACAAATAGGGGAATGACCATAATGGTAACTGAACATGTGTACAGAGGTCACCATAACTCAGGTACACTTTAGCGCTTTAGTTCAGTTCAGTTCAGTTCAGTCGCTCAGTTGTGTCTAACTCTTTGTGACCCCATGAACCACAGCACACCAGGCCTCCCTGTCCATCACCAACTCCCAGAGTCCACCCAAACCCATGTCCATCGAGTCGGTGATGCCATCCAGCCATCTCATCCTCTGTCGTCCCTGTCTTCTCCTGCCCCCAGTCCCTCCCAGCATCAGGGTCTTTTCCAATGAGTCAACTCTTTGCATGAGGTGGCCAAAGTATTGGAGTTTCAGCTTCAACATCAGTCCTTCCAATGATCACCTGGGACTGATCTCCTTTAGGATGAACTGGTTGGATCTCGTTGCAGTCCAAGGGACTCTCAAGAGTCTTCTCCAACACCACAGTTCAAAAGCATCAATTCTTCGGCGCTCAGCTTTCTTTATAGTATATCACTCCTAAAGGAAATTAACCTTGAATATTCACTGAAAGGACTGAAGCTGAAGCTCCAATACTTTGGCCACCGGCCACTTTGGCCGACTAGTTGGAAAAGACCCTGATGCTGGGAAAGACTGAGGGCAGGAGGAGAAGGGGACGACAGAAAATGAGGTGGATGGATGGCATCACTGAATCAATGGACGTGAGTTTGAGCAAATTCCAGTAGATAGTGAAGGACGGGGAAGCCCGGTGTGCTGCAATCCACGGGGTCACAGTCAGACATGACTTAGCAAATGAACAATAACAGCAACAAATTGTTAACTCAATCGACTCTCATAACATCCAGGGACCGTTATTTTCATTTTACAGAGGAAGAAACTAAATCACTCAGCTAGTCCTGCAGCAACCTGAACAGAGGCAGAGTCTCCTCTATGGAGGAAACACAACCCCCCGAAGCCCTGCTCCAGACTCAGCCATGTCTACTGAGCAAGGGTGGGGACAGGACCACCCAGCCCTGTTCTGAGCCTGCCCTGCTCCTTGCCGCTGGGAGACCTTGAGCGAAGCACACTCCTTGATTTCCTCACTGCTAAGATGGACGTCGGTGCTTTGTCCATGGTTCAGAGTGGTCCTGATGCTTCAGTGAGATGATGGGCACAGAGGTGTCCTGAAGACTGTGAAGAGCTGCCCAGGGCCCAGCTTACCTCTGAGAGGGCAAGAGGAGGAGGTAAGTCTTCATTGAGCACTTTAGAGGTTTGTCAATTTTATTGATCGTTTCAAGGAACTAGCTTTTCGTTTCATTGATTTTCTCTGTTGTTTTTCTGCATTCGGTTTTGTTGACTCCTGCTTTTATTTTTATTATGTCCTTCCTTCTGCCTGCTTTCACTTTACTCACTCTCCTTTTTCTGGGTTCTCAAGGTGGAAGCTTGATTATTGCCTTGAAACTTTTCATCTTTTCTAATGTAAACACTTAGTGCTATAAACTTCCCTCTCAGCGCTGCTTTAGCCATGTCCCACAGAGTTTAGTATGTTGCACTTTCATTTTTATCTGGTTCAATGTATTTTTATTTCCCTTTGGACTTCCACTCTGGTGCGTGGATTAAGTGTTTGGAGATTTTCCTGTTGTCTTTCTGTTATTTATTTCTCACTGGATTCCATGGTGCTGGAGACTACGCCACACTTCCAATTATTTTTAATTTTTTGAGGCTTGTTTTATGGGCCAAGAGATGGTCTATCTTGTGTCATGTTCTGCCGGCACTTGAGAAGCAAGTGTGTCTATTGGGGTTGGGTGAAGGGGTCAGCGGATGTTGGCTTGAGCCTGTTGCTGAGGAGGTTGTTACATTCTTCTCTGTCCTCCTCATTTTCTGTTGGGTGGCTGTGCTGTTGTAGGGAGAGCAGTGCTGAGGTCTTCAACTGCACTTGTAGACGTGTCTTTTTCTCCCTTAGCTTCTCTCAGCCTTTTTCTTCATATACTTTGCAGCTCAGATGTTGTTCCTATTCACTTAGGGCTGTTATGTATTGTTGATGTATTGGCGCTAACACAAGAGCTCGTGATTTTGATTAATGTTTGCATGACATAACTTCTCCCGTCTGTTTCTTTCAGTCCACCTATATCTCGATATCTGAAGTAAGTCTCTTGCAGGCTTCGTATCGTTCGGTTATGTTGGTTAATCTACTCTGACAGTCTCTGTATTTTAATTGGCATATTTATGTCATTTATATATAATGTAATTATTGGTAATGTTGTCTTAAGAAAGGGATGCTGTTTTATTGTTTGTTTTCCATTTGTTCTTTCTGATTTTTGTTGATCTCTTTTCTTTTCCTTGTCTTCCTCTGGGTTACTTTAGAAGTTTTCTGTAGGCTACTGTTTTGATCTGTCTGCAGTGTGATTGAGTGTGTCTCTTTTTGCAGCTATTTTAGGGGCTGTTCTAGTTGCTATGCTACCCATATGCAGCTCATTAGAGCCTGCTGGTGTTGCCCCATTACCAGTTCAAGCAAAGGGCAGAAAACTTACCGCCCTTTATGTCTCATTACCATCTTTTATTTGTACTATAATAAAGTGTTTTCTGTACATAAACTTAGAACCTCAGACAATGCTACAATATCTGCATCAACTGTCAAACATAACCATAAAAAAGTATTGCATCTAGCTGTATTTTTATTCTGTCTGTTGTTCACCCTTCCTTTCTGGTGGTGGGGGTTTAGATGTCCCACAGTTCTTTGCCTTATTGCTTCCCTTCTGTCTAGAGAACCACCTTTAGCCATCTCTAAGGCTAGTTCTCTCTAGGCTACCATCTCTAAGGGTAGTTCTGCTCACAAGACAAATTCTCTGTTTTCCTTTACCTGAGAATGTCTTGATTTCCCCCTCACTCTTGAAGGATGTTTTTGCTGGATATATGATTCTGGGTTGACAGCTCTTTTATCTCAGTACTTGAAACATGTTTTCTCACTTCCTTCCAGCCTCCATAATTCCTGATGAGAAATGCACTGCCGTTCCAATTGCTTTCCTCCTCAGGGTAAAGTGTTGCTTTCCTTTGGCTGCTTTCCAGGTTTTCTGTTTTTGTGGTTTTCAGAAATCTGACAAAGATGAATCTTTGTGTGGATTTCCTTGGTTTTCCAATATGGGGCTCTCTTGCCTTCTTGAATCTGTATGCTTACATTTCATTTAATTTGGGAGATTTTCAGCCATTCTTTCTTGAGGAACATTATCCAACTCCTCTCTCTTTCTCCGGGACACTGATGACAGGAATCTTGGTTACAGTCCCACACACACCTGAGGCTCTGTTAGTGCTTTTTTTGGGGGGCGGGGGGCAGGTTGCACGTTCTCTGTATTGCTCAGATTTGGTGTGTGTGTGCCTGTTAGTTGCTCAGTCATGCCCTGCTCTTCAACCCCATGGACTGTGGCCCTCCACGCTCTTCTGTACATGGAATTCTCCAGGCAAGAATGCTAGAGAGGGTTGCCACTTCCTTCTACAGGGCATCTTACTGACCCAGGGGATGAACCCAGGTCTCCCACATTGCAGGTGGATTCTCTACCGTTTGAGCCACCAGGGAAGCCTAATTTCCATCTTGAAGTTCACGGATTCTTCCTTCTATTCCCTCCATTCTGCTGCTGAGTTCGTCCACTGAGTTTTAAAATTTCAGCTATTGTATTTTCCAGTTCTAAGCTTTCAATAAGTTATTTTTATGTCTTCCATTTCTTTGCTGACATTTCTTATTTCTTCATTTGTTACAAGTTGTAATTGTCCTTAGAACATTTCATGAAGGCTGCTTTAAACCCTGTGTCTGATAATTTTAACTTCTCTGCCAGTTCACTGTTGGCATCTATTGATATCTTTATCACTTGGTTTGAGATCATCCTGCTCTTGGTGTGGTGAGTACTTTTCAATGGAAACTTTGGACATTTTGGCTATTATGTTGTAGGCGCTGGATCTCACTTAAACGTGTTGGAGCTGACTTCTGACACTATGACAAGAAATGGGGTTACTGATTTCTTATTGCCAGGGTGCCTTGACTGGTGAGGGCAAGTTCAGAGCTCACCTGGAGTCCTTCTCCAAGTCCTTCCTGCTTCATCACCGCCCCTCCACCTACTCATCAGCTCTTTCATCTATGGCCTTGGCTGGGTCTCTCTTCTGTGCCTGCCTCTGGGGGTCATGGTGTCAGTAGTAGGCCCAGTCTCCTCAGGGAAGGAGGTTAGCTCAGGATGGGGAGCTGTAGGGCCAGGTGGCTCCTGCAGACCCTCCCCTATTCTAGGCTCAGAGACCTTTAATGGGAGCACAGGTCCTGGCTACTATTTCCCTGGTGCACCTTAAGCTTACTGCAGTGATATGGAATTTGATTGAATGCTTTGCAGGCCAACTCAAATCACTCATCTTTAGGAGCCTCCTGGATAGCTCTCTCTCATATGTAGAAGCTATAGAGTCATGAGAAGAGGGAACAGTATGATCTGAGGGATGGTACCCAAGAGTAGAATGATGAGAGAGACTCACTGCTTCCTAACTTCAAAACTGGACTCCATGCCTCAGGGATTGTAGAAGATTTTCATCATTATCAACACTATCATCATCATCAACACTAACAGCATCATCCATCAATGTCGTCCTCATCACCATCACCATCATCACCATCACCACCATCACCATCACCACCACCACCATCACCATCATCACTACCACCACCATCGTCACCATCACTACCACCACCATCACCACCATCACCACCATCACCATCATCACTACCACCACCATCGTCACCATCACCACCATCATCATCACCATCACCACCATCACCATCATCACTACCACCATCACCACCACCACCATCACCACCATCACCACCATCATCACCACCACCACCACCATCACCATCATCATCACCACCACCATCACCATCATCATCACCACCACCACCACCATCACCATCATCACCACCACCACCACCACCATCACCATCATCACCACCACCACCATCACCACCATCACCATCATCACCACGAACACCATCGTCACCATCACCACCATCATCATCACCATCACCACCAGATGTGTATAAGAGACAGGGCCTGGGTCGTGAGTCATCCCTTTGCCAGCGTATCCACACCGTATACACGACCCGCCCATTCATATAGGAAGAAAGAAAGTACACATATATAGGGTTCCATCCTGTCCAGGGTTTCAGGCATTCATTTCAGGGGGTCTTAAGATGTGTCCTCCTTGGACAAATAGGGGAATGACCATAATGGTAACTGAACATGTGTACAGAGGTCACCATAACTCAGGTACACTTTAGCGCTTTAGTTCAGTTCAGTTCAGTTCAGTCGCTCAGTTGTGTCTAACTCTTTGTGACCCCATGAACCACAGCACACCAGGCCTCCCTGTCCATCACCAACTCCCAGAGTCCACCCAAACCCATGTCCATCGAGTCGGTGATGCCATCCAGCCATCTCATCCTCTGTCGTCCCTGTCTTCTCCTGCCCCCAGTCCCTCCCAGCATCAGGGTCTTTTCCAATGAGTCAACTCTTTGCATGAGGTGGCCAAAGTNCACCACCACCACCACCACCACCACCACCACCACCACCACCACCACCACCACCACCACCACCACCACCACCACCACCACCACCACCACCACCATCACCATCATCACTACCACCACCATCATCACCATCACCACCACCACCACCACCACCATCATCATCACCATCACCACCATCACCATCATCACCACCACCATCACCACCATCATCACCACCATCATCACCACCACCACCACCATCACCATCATCACCACCACCACCATCGTCACCATCACCACCACCATCATTATCACCACCACCACCACCATCACCACCATCACCATCATCACTACCACCACCATCGTCACCATCACCACCATCACCATCACCATCATCACTACCACCATCACCACCACCACCATCATCACCACCACCATCACCATCATCACCATCACCACCATCACCATCATCACCACCACCACCATCACCACCATCACCACCATCACCATCATCACCACGAATACCACCATTATCATCATCACCACCATCACCATCATCACTACCACAACCACCATCACCACCACCACAACCACCATCACCACCATCACTACCATCATCACCATTACCACCATCACCATCACCACTACCACCACCATCGTCACCGTCACCACCATCGCCATCATCACCATCACCACCATCATCACCACCACCACCATCACCACCATCATCATCATCATCACCACCACCACCATCACCACCATCATCACCACCACCACCATCACCACCATCATCATCATCACCACTATCACCATCATCAACACCACCACCATCACCACCATAACCATCATCACCACGAACACCACCATCATCATCATCACCACCACCATCACCACCATCACTACCATCACCACCACCATCACCACCATCACTACCATCATCAACATCACCACCACCACCATCACCATCACCACCATCACCATCATCACCATCATCATCACCATCACCACCATCACCATCATCATCACCACCACCATCACCACCATCACCACCATCACTATCATCATCACCACCACCACCATCACCATCATCACCACCACCACCATCACCACCATCACCACAAACACCACCATCATCATCACCACCATCACTATCATCACCACCAGCACCATCATCACCATCATCATCACCACCACCACCACCATCACCATCACCATCATCACCACCATCATCATCACCACCAACATCATCAGTACCACCAGCACCATCACCACCATCACCACCACCATCATCACCACCACCACCATCATCACCAGCATCACCATCACCATTATCATCGTCATCATCACCACAATCATTACTGTCGTCACCACCCCCATCACAAGAGTAAAATAGCTATGATAACAGCAAGCATTTTTTGAGCATTTATATATTTCTTTTCCTTATTGCCACAACCTTAAGAGGGAGGAGATATTATCTTACATTTTTGGGATGAGAAAAGTCAAACTCAGAGAAGTTAAGTAACTTTCCTGACCTCACACAGCTAGCTGGTGGTAGAGCCAGGATTCAAATTCTGATCTGTCAGATGCCAAAGGCTTGGCCCATGGAGCTGGTAATCGAGGCTCTGAGTGGGCTGAAGAGTAATGGCTTTATCCCCTTTGTAAGCTCCCCACAGTTGGGCCACACTCTGTGGCCTCTGTGTGGTCCTGGCCCCTGACCATACACACTCATGCGTGGTGAGGAGGTGAGGAGCCAGCTGCTCCAAGGAAGCCTGGCCAGATCCCCCACCCACTCTGCCCTGCATTCCTGCCCCCGTGGCTGCCAGTGCACATGATCGCTCCTTTACTTTCCTGGAAACTGTGCAGCCATGTGCACTGGGAGCTGGTCTCCTTCCTGCAGCTCCTTTTCTTCCATTTATTTCACCACGTTAAACACTCCACATTTTCAGGGTGTCATGAATATCAGAATTCCCTCTCCCCATACATGGAAAGGGATTGGCCAGGTGACTCAGATGGTAGAGAATCTACCGACAATGCAGGAGACCTGGGTTCGATCCCTGAGTTGGGAAGATCCTGTGGAGAAGGAAATGGCAACCCTCTCCAGTGTTCTTGCCAGAGAATCCCATGGACAGAGGAGCCTGGCGGGCTACATCCCATGGGGTCACAAAGAGGCGGACACGACTGAGTGACTAACACTTCCACGGCACAGACACGCTGTCTGAGGAGCACTGGAGCTGCCCGGTCAGGAGACGGGTCCTCAGCCCACGTCCATGCTGGAAGGAAGGGAACCCCTCTCCTACGTGTCCACGAGAGACATCTCAGTGAAGACGTCTCATTGCCTCTGGTTGGGCCATGTGACTTGCCCGCTGTGCCAGGGCTGGGGCCGCTAGCGGTCCTTCCTGGGTCCTTGTAATGAGGGAAGGGGTCGCATGACCAGCAGCCCCACTGGACCAGATGGAGAAAGAACGTGTGCTCCCACAGCACAGACGGACACGAACTCAAGTCCCGGCCGATGGTTTGTGATAACAGGGTGACGGACTTCACACCTAGGCCTCACTTTCTCCCCTTCCAAAGTAAGAATAGTAGTGACCACGTTGGGGGCCATCATGAAGGCCAGGTGACCAGCACATGTGATGGGCTCAGAACAGCACCTGGCCCACAGCGGGCACTGCCACTCGCAGTCACCCCTCTCTGGGTCCTGCTACACCTTTGCCGATGCCTGGGCTGCACAAGGCTGCCCATCTTGGGGCCTCTTACGAAGGGCATGTGCGAGTACCCCTGGTCCTTGTTTGTAGCGTCAGACTCTAGTGCCTGCAGTCAGGGCCACTGTTGTACAGCCCGCCACACTGGCAGCTCCTGGAGCAGAATGCTCGGGAGAGGCCAGCGGAGGGGCCCATGAATGTTTTATCATGAGATTCCCGAGGAGCGTGGCTCCACAGGCAGCTTTGCACTGGATCCTTCGTCTTGGTGACATACGTCCTCACTCTCCCTTCTTGTCAACAGAAGACGTCCTAAGGAGGCCTTCACAGTTAAGCATCCGTGGTGGCAGAAAGAGAAAACAAAGCAGCTGACACTTGTCCCACATGTCCCCTTGCAGAGTCCTTTCTCAGCCATTAGCCCAGCTGAGCCTCCCATGACAGACACTCAGGGGCAGTGGTGGCTGTGGTCTACAGGTGGGAAGCCGGGGTCTGGCCCCCATTGTGCTTGATGGGTCAGGCGCCTGCCTTCACCTCGCTCCCAATCCTTTCTCTAATGTGGAAAGAGGAAGCCTTAAAGACATCCTGTGGCTGATTAAACGCAGAATTGGAGCAGAGTCTGAGCGTCTTTTGGCTGTCTTTAGTTTCTTCTTAGGGAATTGACCCAATCACATCTTTGTCCATTTTTCTTTTGGATTTTATTTATTTAATAGATACTTGGAGCTCATTTTTGAGGGAATAAAGGGGTGGAGGCCAAGAAAAGCAATGCCGAATTGTAACTGTCCTGCAGTTCACACTCTCAAGGGTAAAGCAGATAATGCACACTCACGTGTGTGCACACGCTCATACACATACACGGGCCCATGGGACACATGTGCATACAGGCATAAGTGCACCCACAGATAGGCAGCTGAGTATTTGGAGAGGCTGAGTGGCTCCTTGAGGTCCAGGAACCTCATGTCAGATGGCACCCCTGCCCTCTCCTACTCGAAGCTGGTGCCGGGGCTGGAAAGGTACGGGGACCAGGCAGCCCACACTCTGAGGGCGGGGGTGCCATCTGACATGTGGCTCCTGGAAGGCCTTTTGGGGCTGTGTCGTGGAAGATATAAAGTGCTCACAACCTTTGACCCAGCGATTCCCTCCCAGGGGTGGATTAGAACAAAATCTCTGGGTGTGAGCCTGTGGGTATGAGTGTGATGATGCTCTTGCAGTGGGCTTTGTGAATGACCAGCCAGCACGCAGGGCAGGAGTGGAGATGAACCAAAGGGGCAGTGGCGGAGGGAGGTGAGCGAGACAACGGCCCGTCTGTGGCGTGGGCTCTCGGGCGGCTCAGAGATGATGCGGACTTGAGTTTATTGATGTGGAAAGCTGTCCATGGCGGGAGGTACTGCACGTGATCGCAGAGCACAGGCAGCGTGTCCCAAATGGGGCCACTTCACACAATCCCCTCTCTCTCTCCCCATCACTCCTGCTCTCCAGCTCTAAGAATAATGTAGGACATGAAGCTTAAAAACCTATTTACCAACATTTTAATGGCTTCACAAGATGAGATTGCCAGTAATTTTCTTTCACTTCATCATTCCTTTAGGTATTGTCTTAGCTTAAAAAATTTTTTTTTATGACTTTTGCAGTCAATGCTTATTACTTTAATAACAGTAAAAATGTGATTTTTATGTTTTTAAGTGATTCTTCTGTGCCCCATGAAAGGCAGGGGCCTGTCTCCAGAATGTCCCCTTGACTCACCATAAAGGAGGGAAAGATCCATTTATGACACCTCTCAAGCACCTCTTAAGCAAGGCGCTGAGTTGGAGGCATTCACATGGTTACTCTCATGGACCCCAGGCAGCCACTCTGTGACGTCATGATCATCACTCAGATTTCACAGTAAAGATGGTGGATCAGAGGGGTAAGTGGTCTGCCAAGGTCACACAGCTGGCGCTCTAGCTGCATGGGGAGGAGGTGCATGGAGAAGGGGTATTGCCTTTCCTGGGGTGTGAAATGGTCTAGCCCATGAGTGACGTGTCACCACTAAGGGAGAGCTTCTCGACTGGCTGAATGGACGCGGCCAAGGATGAGTCCTGGCTGGCTGTGAGGAGTGTCAGCAGGAAGAAGCGGGTGAGTGCCAGGCCTGGGCCGGGGGTGATGGAGGTGGAGACCTGGCCCCAGCAGAGTGGGGTGCTAGAGTGATCTGGGCCCTGAAGATGAGTCACCCACGTTTCTCTAGCAGGAAGGTGTGTCAACAGCCCTGCAGACCCTATGCCTAGGCTTCAGAAAGGAGCGAGGGGGGCCCTGCAGGGAGAGGCTGTGAGAAGGGCTGGGGGTGTCCCACCCACGTGGTATTTGTGGCACCAAGACTGGGGCTGTGGTCAGGGTGACCAGTGGAGGGTGAACACAGATCTTCACGGGTGCTCTGCCAAGTAGTGTGTATTGACCGTTTAATCTCTTAACATCTCCATGAAGCAGGCAATGCTGCTGGAACTGATTCACGGATGGGGAGACTCGAGGTCCAGAGAGGCAGAGAGACTGGCCTGAAGCCTCACAGCCCATAGGAAGTTGAATGTTTGTGTCGGCCAGTCAAGCAGTCCTCCTCCCCAGTGTGATGGTGTTTGGAGGCAGGCATTTCCTTTGGGAAACATTTAAGGTTAGATGGGGTCACAAGGGTGGGGCCCCCAGTATGGAATTAGCGTCCTTATGAAAAGACACATGATCTGAGGCTACGGCAAGAATTCTGAAAACCAGTGGACGAGTCCTCACCAGACCTGACCCTGCTGGCATCTCCCTCGCAGCCCCCAACCTGCACAACCGTGTGGAATAAGCCCTTGATGCCTGAGCCCCCAGTGTACAGTATTTTGTTACAGCGGCCCAGACTGGTTGAGCCATCGGCTGAGCTGGGTTTGCACCCCGCAAGCTGGGTCTGCACCCCGCAAGCTGGGTCTTAGCCCTGCCTTGTCTGGCCACAGTGCCGTGACCTCCCTGATAGTGAATTTAGACCAGTCACTCCTGCCCCGGGCCAGTGGGATGAGGAAGTGAGCTGAGCACTCTTGGGCACATGTCTTAACCTCTCAGAGCTGCAGGCACTTCAGCCACGAGCGAAGAATATAGTTGCGTCCCCTTTTCTGATTC
Organism: Oreotragus oreotragus; assembly: GCA_006410675.1. Classification (NCBI taxonomy): domain Eukaryota; kingdom Metazoa; phylum Chordata; class Mammalia; order Artiodactyla; family Bovidae; genus Oreotragus; species Oreotragus oreotragus. The sequence goes on from SJYX01016940.1 coordinate 1,112,350, forward strand.
CTCCCAGTGTGAAATGAGGAATGAAATGGTAGAACATGGCATGAGCCTTGAAAGGCTGCTGCAACAAATCACCACAGACAGGTGGCTTAAAGCAACAGAAGTGGATTCTCTTACAGTCCTGGAGGCTAAAAGTCCAAAAGTTGTGGGCAGGGCCGCACTGCCTCTAAGGCCCCCAGGGAAGGGTCCTTCCTGCATCCTCCAGCTTCTGGGGCCCTGCAGTGTTTGCAGCTGCATCACTGTCTGCCTCCATCATCACGTGGCCTCTCCTCTGTGTGTCTCTGTCTGTCCCCAAATCTTGCTCTTCTTTCTCTTAGAACGATGCCAGTTCTTTTCTGATTTGTTTTTGTTGATACAACTCACTGTGATTTTAAAAATAAACTTTACATTGTGGAATAGTTTTAGATTTATAGAAAAAATTCAGAGATGGTACAGAGAGTTCCCATATACCCACACCCGTTTCCTGCTATTAATAACATCTTCCATGACTGTGGTGCATTTGCTACAACTAAGGAATCAGTATTGATAGATTCTTATTAAATGCACTCTGTCTTTGTTCAAATCTCAGTTTCCTGCCCCACGCTGAGGTCCCTCTTGGCCGTGGCACGTTCTCAGACGTTCTTTGTTTTTGATGACCTTGACAGTTTTGAGGGCGTCAGATATTTTGTTGAATTTCTCTGATGTTTTTCTCATGATTAGACAGAAGTGATGTGTTTTGAGAAGGAAGAACACAGAAAAACGCCATTCTCACTACATTAGATGGTGAGCACAGGCTGTCAACACTGTTTTTGACTGTGGATGTTGACCTTGGTCACAGGCGAGGGCAGTGTTTGTCAGGTTCTCCAGAAAGTCGCTGTCACTCCTTCTCCATCCTGTTTGCCTTGGAAGGGAGCCACTGTGCAGGGCCCGTGCCTGGAGAGAGGGAGGGCAGGTCCTGCTCCCCCTCCACCAGGGCAGAGTATCTGCAAACATTATTTAGGATTTTTTGGCGTGGGAGATTTGTCCATATTTGTTTATTTATTTATCCAATCATGTATTTATGTCAGTATGAGCTCAAGGGTAACTAGACTAGTTTATTCTTTGAGGTATAATCCATGGCTACAGTATTTCTGTTCCTGGAGCTGTTCCAGCTGCAGCCACCGGGAGCTCTTCCTGTCGACCTTGACATGCTCCCTGGTGATGCTCTTGGTTGAACAGATCCTCCCTTCCTGACCTAGCAGGTGCCCCGGGCTCATCGCGTGTGTGCCCTGCTCCGTCTCAGAGCCAGCTGTTCCTCCAAGAAGTCCCGCCTGGAGAACGGGGTTAGAAGCCAACATCTGGGTGCGGGGGGTGCCTGCTGCTGCCGGGTGTCACTGCTCTAGGCTCTCAGCCGACAGAACAAGGACACGTGTGTGTGTCATCAACCCGGTGCACACGCACGTGCAGACGTTTCTATGTGTGCCCACCTGTATCTCTATTAAGCTAGATGGGCGCTCATCCTGGTGTGCCCAGTGCTAATCCATCCCCACGGGGAACACCCCAGCCCCCTCCCCTTTTCCAACAGGGAGAACCCTGCTCCCACTGCCTGCCACCCACTCACACGATTGTCCAGCCGGGTCTGCACGTGCAGTGGGATCGGAGCTCCAGGTCTATGCCCCATGGGGACAGTTTACTCCCCGGAGCACAGAGCTCAGACCCCTCGGCCTTTAGTCTCACACACATCCCTTGTCCCCATGTTACTTCAGGCAGCTCCTTTCTCCTCTCACTCTTCACTGTGGGTTTCTGATCGTAGATATTTTCTTTTCAGATGTCAGAAATACAGGAAAGCACAGGAAGAGATTGGAAAGACCCCAGCATCTCCCTCCAGGCAAGCCTCTGTGCATGTTTGGGTGTTCATCCATCCATCCTTTTCTACCCCAAATTGTACCCTGGATCAATCTTTCCTAGCTTGCTTAATAATATCATTCATTCACAGAGAACCTGCTTTCCCAAGTTTGTGAACAGGGGTGTGCTTACCATACAGTCAGTGCTATGCCAGGCTCTGGAAATTCCATGGACATCATGAGGAGAGGCGACTCTTTCCTTGAGAGGCCCCAGCTTTGGGGGTGTGGAGATGGATGTGCTTCAAACAGTCACAGGACCAGATGGAAGATTGTGCCTGGGACACTTCATGGGAAGAACCGGTGCGTGGTGCTGAGTGCTCTGGCCTGGTCCGCAGGGTCGGGGGTGCTGCCCTGGAGAGAGTCCTCGGTGACAGTCTGAAGCACGACTGTGACTGACAGAGAGGAGGGGCAAGGATGCCGCCTGGCAGAGGCCTTGGTCCCGGGGCAGCAGGACGCATCTTTGGGCGGCCAGCGTGGCCCAGTAGGGATTGCGGAGGAATCTGTGGAGACTGGCTGTGGCCACAGGCCTGGAGCGTGTGGGCAGCCCACAAAGCACACGGGAGGGGATTTGAGCAGGGGGGAGTCACGGTCTGACGGACTCCTGGCTGTCCTGTAGGAGGTGCTGGAGAGGCCAGGGGGGATGAGGCCCAAGGGGATGAGACGAGGCTGCAGCAGCCAGCATGGAGAGCTGACCGTGTCGGGTGATGTCCTAGTGGTGGTGTCCCTGTAGGACCTCATGCCACCCAGACCCGATCAGAAAATCCTCCCCGAGCTCCTCTCTGCCCCCAGGCCTTTGCACGTGCTGGCCTCTGGCCCTGGTTCCTGCACACACTGCTGCCTTCCCTTGGTCACAGCTCAAGTGCTTGAGTTCCCCTCGCAAGCCAGCCTCCTGCTCTCCTGACCTCAGCACTAGATGCAGTCCCAGAAGTGGCCTCCTGCCCACGTCCCCTGCCGCTGACCCCCTGGGACCCTGAATGGTGACTGAGGACACGGCAACCTTGACGCTGGCAGGAACGGTCCAGGGCTGCTGGCTGCACAAGATGACCCACGTGCTAAGACAAAAGACGCACGTGTTCACTCACGGGGGTGGAGACTCTTGGTTTTGATTCCAGGTTCAGATGAGCCAGGGATCCTGTACAATATGCCTGAGGCTCTGGAGGCTGGGGGTCAGAGATGGCCCCTCAGCAGTGCCTCCTGTAGTCAGGTCCGGGGGCTGCGACTCCTGGCACCTGTTCCCACCACCTGGAGTGACTTACGGCCCAGTCTGGGGCTGGCCAGTGTGATTGGGGACGAGAGTGCTCTAATTACCAAACGTCCTGCATGATTAACTAGGAAATTAATAAGCCGAGCATTCCCTCTTCACCTGGTGAGCATCTCGGAAGCCCATAAACATGCTGGCATCCGAATGCCGCTGCGAGGTGTCCCTCCACCCCGCCTGCATCCGTCAGCACCTGGCGATTTATGGTCCTTTCCAAGCATCTCCACGCCAGGGCCTCGTTCCAGAAACCGGAATTGGGTCTCAGCACCCACTTACTGCCCACCTGGCTCTGGAGACATCAGGCTCAGCCCCCACCCCCCGCTCTGAGGCTGTCGCCTCCTGTGCCCCTGCTTTGCCACTTGCACAATGGCGGTGGCACTGCCCAGTGTGAGCCTGTCCTCAAGGTCAGACCGGACGATGCCCTGATGGGCGCTGCTGCTTCCTCCCTCTGCCCTGCCCGCCGGAGGAGTCGCTGACCTGGTGAACTGAGGCTGAGGTCTGTCCCTTGTCCTGTGTGTGTGTGGGGGGGGTGGACCAGGAGGCTTCTCCTGGTCCTGCGTGTCCCCCATGGGGCCTCCAGGCATCAGTGGCTCTTTACCCCTCCTCCTTTCCTGCTCACCCTCCCAGGAGTGAGCCGGCAGTATGGCACTGGCTTTGTCCCAGGCTCAGCCGCCTCACACTTGGGATGGGGGACTCTCTGGACTGACCTGAATCTCTCTTTCAGTCAAGCTGCCACTGCAGCCTGGGTGGGTCTTTCTTGCTCCTGTTGAAGAGCAGTTTTTCTTCCCTTTGGCCGTGATTCCCACGTGGGCTTCTCCGGGAGGAACGGAGCTGAGCAGTGTGAGGGCAGGTCTCAGGCGGCTGAGCCGTGAGCCACGGCGCTCTGAGCAGAAGCCCCGCAGGGCTGGGCGGGGGGCTGAGGAGGGTCAGCCGCTGGTCCTGGGCTCGCAGGAGGGGCCCGCTCAGGCGCCAGGTTCCCTGTGCCCCAACATGGTGATGGCTGTGATGCAGCACCCCTGGCCCAGGGCACGCCCGGCACGGCCGCCTCCTCCTCCCTCAGTCCTCAGGCCCATGGAGGGCAGGACAGTGGTGGGGGCATCGCAGGTTGGCAGAGCTCCAGACCCCACCATCTGGCCCATGGTCCTGTCCTCCAGTCCCTCCCTGGGTGGCCACGGAGCCTGCGGCACCCTGGGGCCTCGGTTTGTCATCTGCAGTGTGGGCGATGCTGCCTCCTTTCCAGAGGGGGCGGTTGTGAGCCTTAAAGGGAGGTCAGTGGGTGGCCAGGAGCCGGCCCAGAGGCGGGAGCGCAGGACGCAGTTGTTGGAAGATGTTCACCAAACGTGTCGCAAGAGCAGCAATTTGTCCCACTTTTGAGGTCATTTTTCTCTTGGACTCGCTTTTGAGCATTTCAAGCTCATTTGTCCTCTGGAAGTAAATTTCCAGCCATGGGCTCATTCCAGCCATTGGTCAGGGGGATATGGGCCGGGAGGGCACAGCGTTGGCAGAGGCCAGGCTCTCATGGGCTGGCAAAGCAGGGGACCCTGGGAGGGTGCTGGGCGGGGCCATGGGAGCTGAACGGAGATCCCTCCTCTGTGAAGGTTGGTGGCAGGCAGACTCAGCCCCATCTAGACCTGCTCAGGAGATGAATTCCCTTTGGATTAGCATTAAGTATACTTAAAAAAAAAAAAAAACAGGGCCCAGAAAAGTGAGAATTAAGTAGAATTTAATATTCATCACGCCTCAGGAGAGGGAAGATTTCCTAAGTTTAGAACTAATACAAGGAATCAGGAGAGAAAATATGGACAGATTTGACTGCATAAAAATGAAAATCTTCTGCATGTCAAAATTAAACCACCAAATAAAAAGGCAAAAGAATATGGCCTGGGAAATATATTTGCAGCAAATATGACAGACAGAGGCTTAATTTCTTTATTAAATAAAGAGCTTATAAGAATATCTGCAAAAACATAGAAAGGCATATGATGTAAAGTTCAGACTTTTTTTTTTTTAAAGAGAAGGAGGTGTTTAAATGATAGGGAAAAACAAATGAAAACCTTATGTGTGGAGGAAAAACTGTGCAAGCACCATGATGTTGAGAGTGAATTTTAGGGACTGGGATGCTTTTTTAAATGTCTGTTCTTTCTTTCTATTTTCCTATAATTTTCAAAAAAAATTTTAAAGAGTATGCTTTACCCTGCAAAAAGTGTGATGGATTCATGAATATATTTGCTGTGTTATTACTATTAACAATATTTATTTTAAAAATTTTACTAATGTATAGTCGACTTTCAGCAAAGTGACTCAGTTATGTATATTAATATATATATATTCTTTTCCATTATGGCTTATTACAGAATATTGAATACAATTCTCTGTGCTATACAGTAGGATCTTGTTCATTTATCCTATATATACGAGTTTACATCTGTTAACCGCAAACTCCCAGTATCGCCATCAACCTCATTACTATTATTGGAAGTAGCAGCAATACTCACTGTTTGTTAAGCAGCTGCTAGTATGAGATGCGTGCATTGCTGTGTGTGTGAAGCATTTTTCACTCATCACCTCATTTAATTCACACAACACCCCTGGGAAGCAGTTGTTATTATCCCCACTTTAATGATGTGAAAACTGAGGCTCAGAGAGGTTAAGGCCTCTGGCAGGGGTAGGATGGCTAAGTGGGAGGTGTGGATCAGAATACGGGGCTTGGACCCCAGGTTGCCCCAGGGTGGCTAAGTGATGGCTGGGATGGGAGTGGAGAGGCTCTTCCGTGGCCCCACCAGCCCCCAGGGCAGTGCTAAGATCAAACCCACCTTGTGTGCAGATGGGCTGAAGGAGCCCTTGTCCTCTAGGAAGGGCAGTGTGCTCCAGCCTTGCCTGTCTCACTCCCTTCCCAGTAAAATAGAAACCAATCCAGGCAACGCCAGAAGTTGAGAGGGCTCAGGAGGCCCTGGCAGGAGGCATGCACTTGCAGTTCCACACGTGCACAAAATGCTTATTAGAAATCTGACAACAAGGCCGACGTATTCTTAGACTAATTGACTAAGAATCCTTGAACTTGACACAACTTGGGGAAAAATAACAGAGAAACGATGCAAAAAAAGCTCAGAAGCAGCTCAGCTCCTCTTTCTGGGTCAGCACGTGCGGTGGTGATTCCTGTTATGCTTATGCCGAGAAGGGGAAGGAGCCCTGAGACGACTCATCCAAGACGGTCCTTGAAGCCTTCAAAATGGGAACAAACTGGGGGGTAAAACCCCACACAGATGGGTCGTGTCACCCTATGCACAGCCCTGGGCTCAGAGATGTAAACAGCTTGGCCCTAGGGTGGTGTGAGCCCTGGGCGCACTGGAGGCTTTCCTGGAGGAGGTGTTTATGTTACTGAGCCCACAGGAAGGCTGCAGGTTCTGAAAAGTGAGACACAGGGAGGGCTGAGGAGACTTGGAAAGTGGCTTTTGGTGGCACTCGGGATCTCTGTGGGGAAGCCGCAGGAGGTCAATGAACCCCGAGGGCTGGAAGTGGTCACTCTGCCTGGGGCCTGTGGCCTCTAGGAAATGGGCAGGTGGTCATGGGCTTCAGAATCACGGTGTCTTTGGGGAACTAAAAGGAGAGATTCAGCTGTCATCTGGGGCTAGTGAGGTGGCTGTTAGTGGAGAAGAGAAATTGGCTTCCCCATCTTCTGGAACTCTCCTCCAAGGAAGCTATTGTCCACGTTTTACAGAAGAGAAAACTGAGGGTCAGAGCCACAGCCCCACAGCCTTCCTGGTGCTTGCCTCTGTGGCCCGAGACATGGCTCCCTGCCGTGGTGCACTGCACCGTCCAGGTCGGGCACCCTCATGAGGCTGGCCTCCTTAGAGCTCCTCCTGGCCAGTCCTGTTTGTGGCTCTCTCAGGCAGACCACTGGTCCTCGGCACACAGCGGGCTATTGAGCCTGAGCCCCTCAGTCGCCGGGCCACGTCAGGATCCCCTGATGTCCGAAGCCTCAGCCCAGCATGTGTGTGCAGTAGGTGCTCCATAAATGCTCTCCAAACAACCGAATCCAGGGACTAAGTGCAGCTGGGGGTGGTGTCCCCTGACTCCCGATAAAATGAACGCAAGCTGTAGTCACACGTTCTGAAAACATCACTTCAACTCAGTTCACGTGATGTCATCTGCCCCCAGGTCTGCCCCGTCCCTCCTCTCAGTTCAGCCCCAGACCTCAGACCCAACTGTCTTCAGTTTTCACCTTGACTCGATCCAAATCAAATTGGGTCAGTTTCCCTTCAATTCCATTCTGTTGAATTCTTTCTCTAGAATTCGATTTCCTTTCTTCGATTTGGCAAAATTCAATTCGTTCAATTCATTTCAGTTGGCCTCAGACCAGTTTGGGGACTTTAACCCAATCCTGGCCAATAATTCAACTACAAACAATTTTCCAATCGGATCCAAGATGACTCAACTCGCTTCAGGGCCTCAGCTGGTCCCTAGGTGTCCTCCCGCGTGTGAATCATTGCGATCATCCTCCATGTGTCTTTTGAGCACCTGAGCCCTGCAGGGCGCTGTCCTTCTGATGTGGGATGACAAAGAGGCTCCTTTCTGGAGAATAAACTGGAAGGAGATAAAATGTGGACAACTGCTTGCTTTGGGTGAAGCTGTCTCCAGTCTGTCGCTTCCTGTTCTCCCTGTGACGCCCCCAAGAGAAGGCGTCAGTGGTTCACCGGTCATTGTCCCTGTTGGAGAGCTGGGGAAGCAGAGGCACATGGTTGAAGTCCATGGCCTTATGGCATAAGTGCTCAGACCTTGAGCCTGGGCTACTTGACAGCAAAGCTGTTTAGCCTGATTTTCCATGAGAAAATAATAGGAATTCAGTCAATGAACTTGTTCAACAACGTTGCGTGATTCCCAGGAGCTGATCATTGTTTTAGGCAATGGGGATGTGGAAGTGGGGGCGGGACCCACGTCCCTGCTCCGTGCACCCATGGTCCAGTGTTGGGGGAGATGGAAGTTCACGCGAGCAACACGTGGGTGTCCTCAGCTTTGGTGGGAGTGGGGAAGGTCAGGAGAAGATTCCAGGGCTTGGTGGTATCATGCCTGCACATAGTAAGCACTGGATAGGTACAGCTGAATGAGGGAATCACTGACTCATGGCCTTCCTTGGCTTTCAGGGGATGACCCTCACCTGGTCCAGTCCTTGCTTGAGCCTAGAGCACCACCGTCCTTCTCACAGGTCAATGGAGTGGCCAGAGCCACTTTTCTTCTGATGCTGGAAATGATTGAAGGAGGGAGAAGGGGATGACAGAGGATGAGACGGTTGGATGGCATCACTGACTCAATGGATATGAGTTTGAGTGAGCTCCAGGAGTTGGTGATGGAAAGGGAAGCATGGTATGCTGTAGCCCATGGGGTTGCAAAGAGCTGGACATGACTGAGCGACTGAACTGAACTGAACTGAACTGAACTGTTCATTAGCCCGGCTACCACAGATTCAGCCACCATAGACTCACTCTTCAGTCCTTCCAGACTCACTGACTTCGGCTGCCCTGGGCACCCACTCTGGCAGTTTCTCATGGTTTTGCCTTCCTGGGTGACCTTTGTTCCTCTGAAAGCTGTAAGACTTTTATAATGAGGCATATGTGCACAGAGGGTACTCTCAGAGGTGGTTATAATGAATGGAGGTCAAGAAGGTCTAAATAGAAATGCAAGAGTGCAATAGAAAGAAAGGGATTGAAGGAGTTGGAGCAAGTTGGGAGACATAGACTTTTCCTGTGGGAGGCATACATTCAGGGTAGAATTAGCGAGATTTTCAGGGACCACCACAATATTCTCCCCCACGAAATTAAAAGATGCTTGCTCCTTGGAAGAAAAGCTATGACAAACCTAGACAGCATATTAAAAAGCAGAGACATTATTTGGCCAACAAAGGTCATAAAGAAAGCTGAGCACTGAGGAATTTATGCTTTTGAATTGTGGTGTTGGAGAAGACTCTTGAGAGTCCCTTGGACTGCAAGGAGATCCAACCAGTCCATCCTAAAGGAGATCAGTCTTGAATAGTCATTGGAAGGACTGATGCTGAAGCTGAAGCTCCAATACTTTGGCCACCTGATGTGAAGAACTGACTCATTGGAAAAGACCCTGATGTTGGGAAAGATTGAAGGCAGGAGGAGAAGGGCATGACAGGATGAGATGGTTGGATGGCATCACCGATGCAATGGACATGGGTTTGAGCAAGCTCTGGGAGTTGGTGATGGACAGGGAGGCTGGCATGCTGCAGTCCATGAGGTCGCAAAGAGTCGGACACGACTGAGTGACTGAACTGGCATCTTCTCTGACCCTCTCCCAGCAATGTGGAGGAATGGGCTTTTCAGCACCTCGCCTCTGTGGACAGCCCCCAGCCGCCCAGACACCCTGCTGTCCTTTCTACCTTCTCTGTCCACATCGCCCGCGCTTACCTCATCCTCTGCTTGACGTATTTATCAGACGGTGAATTCAACCAAAGGCGCTGCAGAAGGACCAACAACCTGTCCCCCCCAGGGGGAGTGTGATTCTTCAGAGACAGACAGAACTGGCTTCAGGTCCTCGTCTTTGCCTTGTCAGGACTTCGACTCCCGTTTCCCCACCTGTCATGCTGAGTGACTATGAGGAGTTAACAGGGTGCTATTTGTCAGGTGCTTGATGGAGAGCAGGGCTTCAGCAGCTGTTTGCTTCTTCCCCCTAAGTCGCCTGTATCGACTTTCCAAGGGATTCCTAATGCCTGAGCCAGATGGCTGAGGAGCAGACATCTTGGCAAGCTGGTGGGGGAGATTGTTTTTAGCAAGCGCCACACTGAGGCTCACCTTGGTGTGGGGAGAAGAAGCAGCTATGTTTTGACATCTCCCAGGTCTTTTCTGGGAGTGAGGGGGTGAGACAGCTCATGGTGGGCTCTGCAAGGGCAATGCTTGACTCAAGCGATGGAGAGTGGAAGGTAAGATCCCAGCCACGCGCATGATACTGGGGACACTGGATGGCAACTTGCCCCGTCATCACCTTGCTCCATGGCTGCCTGCCCATCCCTGACTGGGTTGGCCCTTTTGACAGTAAACGTCCCCTCAGCCACACATACCTCATGAGAGGCTAAGACAGAACCACAGGAGGAGAGAAAGAAGGGTCTGCCTAGAACTTGTCAGGATGGCCTCACCCCAAGGCTGCTTTTGGGTGATGGTCCTGGGGATATCTGGGGATATCATACTAGACTCAAAATTCCATCTCACTCCTGCCCCAGCCCCTATGATGGGGGCATTCTGTCTCGTTCACTGCTTTTTCCTCTTCCCCGATGGGGCTGCCCCCTGTGCTGGGTTCTCACAGTACTGGATGGCCTGATGGCACATTGGGCTGTAATTGCCACAGCCTGCATGATGCGTGACTCACCAGAAAACTGCATGAGGCGAGTTCTTTCCGGGAGGCCTGTCCCCAGAGAGCTGGTCTCCAGACCCCGAGGGAAGATGGCTTTTTATCTAGGGAAGTTTAGATCGCAGTCATTTCACAACAGGTTGTTCCTAAGAGAAGTCAGCTGGGAACACACTCCAGGCTCCCCTCTCCTGGGCCGGCATGTCTGCCGGCCCTTCAGTGAGGATACCAGCCTTGCGGCCTGGTCTTTGCTCACAGGTACCAGTTTGCTGTGCCTGCAGCCTCTAGGCCCTCCCACTGAGGCTCTGTCCCACCTCTCGGAGCCTCAGGTTTTCTATCTGCAAAACAGGGAGAAGGGGACGACACCTAACAGAGAGGGTGACGTGTGCCAGCCACTGACGGTGCCCTGGGGAGCGTCACCCAGGTTAAGCGCTCTTGTGGGATGTGGGGGGCGGCAGGCACAGGTCTGGGATCCTGCAAAGCACACCAGGGATGGCCCATTCGGAGACTTGTGAACCTCTCTGTCTGGCAAATGCAGAATGCAATGAGGTTGACCTCTGACCCCCTCAGTGGAGTTTCTCTAGTTATGTAAACTGATACTCATCCTGCTCGAATTACACAGTGGGTGCATCAAGTGAATCTCTCTGAAAAGCAGCCACACTGTAAGCTGCGCCGGGCACACACCATCCCATGCCTGGAAAAAGACCGAGGCCAAGCCCGTCCCAGAAGAGGAAGCTGAAGGTCAGGAAAGCCCCCTGCGGTCCCCACGGTGCACAGCACGTGTGTGGTTTATCTGGGATAAATGGGTTTATCTGGGATAAATGTTAGTTGTTCTAATTCTTTAGCTTGTGCTCGGGCCCTTCCCTGGCCTCTCCTCTTCTCATGAGTCTCAGCTGTCACAGTAGCTCCCCCATGACACCGTCTGGGTCTCAGCGAGAGCCAGATCCAGACCAGAGAGGAGAGTCTACCAGCTAGCTGTCACACAGCAGGTTGGGTAGGGGGCGGTGAGGTGCTGCCTCCAGTCCTGCTCCCATTGCCAGCCCAACATGGCTCTCTGGTATGAGGTTGACCTCTGACCCCCTCAGTGGAGTTTCTCTAGTTATGTAAACTGATACTCATCCTGCTCGAATTACACAGTGGGTGCATCAAGTGAATCTCTCTGAAAAGCAGCCACACTGTAAGCTGCGCCGGGCACACACCATCCCATGCCTGGAAAAAGACCGAGGCCAAGCCCGTCCCAGAAGAGGAAGCTGAAGGTCAGGAAAGCCCCCTGCGGTCCCCACGGTGCACAGCACGTGTGTGGTTTATCTGGGATAAATGGGTTTATCTGGGATAAATGTTAGTTGTTCTAATTCTTTAGCTTGTGCTCGGGCCCTTCCCTGGCCTCTCCTCTTCTCATGAGTCTCAGCTGTCACAGTAGCTCCCCCATGACACCGTCTGGGTCTCAGCGAGAGCCAGATCCAGACCAGAGAGGAGAGTCTACCAGCTAGCTGTCACACAGCAGGTTGGGTAGGGGGCGGTGAGGGGCTGCCTCCAGTCCTGCTCCCATTGCCAGCCCAACATGGCTCTCTGGTGTCTAGACCCTGACCCAGTCCACAGCCCCCAGCCCGCAGGCCCCAGTCTGCAGGCCCCCAGTCCACAGCTCCCAGCCCGCAGGCCCCAGTCTGCAGGCCCCCAGTCTTCAGCCCCTAGCCCAGAGGCCCCAGTCTGCAGGCCCCCAGTCTTCAGCCCCTAGCCCAGAGGCCCCAGTCTACAAGCCCCCAGCCTGCAGGCCCCCAGCCCACAGGCCCCCAGTCTACAGGCCCCAGTCTCCAGGCCCCCACTCTTCAGCCCCTAGCCCAGAAGCCCCAGTCTGCAGGCCCCGAGCCCACAGCCCCCCAACACACAGGCCCCCAGTCTGCAGGCCCTCTGCTGCAGGGAGGTTCAGTGGCATCTCACGTGGAAAGCTGGGGCGGGGCATTGGAGCGTCCAAGGGGGGAGAGCTGTCCCCGTTGCTGGGCCATGTGCCGGTGTGTGTGAGAGTGACAGAGTTAATTTCCCAAACACCATCTGAGCTGAGTGCATTTTGATGAGGGTGATGGTTTTTTAAATTTTAAATTAGAAATTACATTTTTACCTCTGCCAAAATAAAGATGAGAAATCAGATAAATCTGGTTCGAAAAGGGCTGGAACCGGAGAACGTGTGTCTGACAGACTCTCTGCTGAGCAAACAGACCCGGATGCCAGTATGTGTCTGGAGCTCGGTCCCCGGGACTCTGGGCTGCCGGGGCCTCTATAGCCCTAGCCAGGCTGTCTGCAGAGCCGGGGGCGGTGGGGCTGCACACACGGGCTGGGCTCCCTGGAGGGGCGGTGGCCTGGACACCCCAGGAACCTGCTTCCTCCTTCCTGGAACCTCCAGGTCACATGCTGGCTGCAGTGCTGAGTGTCTCTGGGGCTGGTGGGGGTGGTGGGCTCAGCCCATCGGTCTCCCCTGGCATCTTTGAGAGACCCTTCTGATGCTGTTGCCTCCATTCTACTGTTGGGGAAACTGAGGCCCAGGAGCCTGGCTGGGTGGGCGGGGTGGGGTGGGGGGCGCTGGGTCTGGAGCAGGGGACCCGAGGGCAAAGGCTCCCTCCCTTCCCTGTCTCTTATACACATCTCCCCCTAAGTCGCCTGTATCGACTTTCCAAGGGATTCCTAATGCCTGAGCCAGATGGCTGAGGAGCAGACATCTTGGCAAGCTGGTGGGGGAGATTGTTTTTAGCAAGCGCCACACTGAGGCTCACCTTGGTGTGGGGAGAAGAAGCAGCTATGTTTTGACATCTCCCAGGTCTTTTCTGGGAGTGAGGGGGTGAGACAGCTCATGGTGGGCTCTGCAAGGGCAATGCTTGACTCAAGCGATGGAGAGTGGAAGGTAAGATCCCAGCCACGCGCATGATACTGGGGACACTGGATGGCAACTTGCCCCGTCATCACCTTGCTCCATGGCTGCCTGCCCATCCCTGACTGGGTTGGCCCTTTTGACAGTAAACGTCCCCTCAGCCACACATACCTCATGAGAGGCTAAGACAGAACCACAGGAGGAGAGAAAGAAGGGTCTGCCTAGAACTTGTCAGGATGGCCTCACCCCAAGGCTGCTTTTGGGTGATGGTCCTGGGGATATCTGGGGATATCATACTAGACTCAAAATTCCATCTCACTCCTGCCCCAGCCCCTATGATGGGGGCATTCTGTCTCGTTCACTGCTTTTTCCTCTTCCCCGATGGGGCTGCCCCCTGTGCTGGGTTCTCACGGTACTGGATGGCCTGATGGCACATTGGGCTGTAATTGCCACAGCCTGCATGATGCGTGACTCACCAGAAAACTGCATGAGGCGAGTTCTTTCCGGGAGGCCTGTCCCCAGAGAGCTGGTCTCCAGACCCCGAGGGAAGATGGCTTTTTATCTAGGGAAGTTTAGATCGCAGTCATTTCACAACAGGTTGTTCCTAAGAGAAGTCAGCTGGGAACACACTCCAGGCTCCCCTCTCCTGGGCCGGCATGTCTGCCGGCCCTTCAGTGAGGATACCAGCCTTGCGGCCTGGTCTTTGCTCACAGGTACCAGTTTGCTGTGCCTGCAGCCTCTAGGCCCTCCCACTGAGGCTCTGTCCCACCTCTCGGAGCCTCAGGTTTTCTATCTGCAAAACAGGGAGAAGGGGACGACACCTAACAGAGAGGGTGACGTGTGCCAGCCACTGACGGTGCCCTGGGGAGCGTCACCCAGGTTAAGCGCTCTTGTGGGATGTGGGGGGCGGCAGGCACAGGTCTGGGATCCTGCAAAGCACACCAGGGATGGCCCATTCGGAGACTTGTGAACCTCTCTGTCTGGCAAATGCAGAATGCAATGAGGTTGACCTCTGACCCCCTCAGTGGAGTTTCTCTAGTTATGTAAACTGATACTCATCCTGCTCGAATTACACAGTGGGTGCATCAAGTGAATCTCTCTGAAAAGCAGCCACACTGTAAGCTGCGCCGGGCACACACCATCCCATGCCTGGAAAAAGACCGAGGCCAAGCCCGTCCCAGAAGAGGAAGCTGAAGGTCAGGAAAGCCCCCTGCGGTCCCCACGGTGCACAGCACGTGTGTGGTTTATCTGGGATAAATGGGTTTATCTGGGATAAATGTTAGTTGTTCTAATTCTTTAGCTTGTGCTCGGGCCCTTCCCTGGCCTCTCCTCTTCTCATGAGTCTCAGCTGTCACAGTAGCTCCCCCATGACACCGTCTGGGTCTCAGCGAGAGCCAGATCCAGACCAGAGAGGAGAGTCTACCAGCTAGCTGTCACACAGCAGGTTGGGTAGGGGGCGGTGAGGTGCTGCCTCCAGTCCTGCTCCCATTGCCAGCCCAACATGGCTCTCTGGTGTCTAGACCCTGACCCAGTCCACAGCCCCCAGCCCGCAGGCCCCAGTCTGCAGGCCCCCAGTCCACAGCTCCCAGCCCGCAGGCCCCAGTCTGCAGGCCCCCAGTCTTCAGCCCCTAGCCCAGAGGCCCCAGTCTGCAGGCCCCCAGTCTTCAGCCCCTAGCCCAGAGGCCCCAGTCTACAAGCCCCCAGCCTGCAGGCCCCCAGCCCACAGGCCCCCAGTCTACAGGCCCCAGTCTCCAGGCCCCCACTCTTCAGCCCCTAGCCCAGAAGCCCCAGTCTGCAGGCCCCGAGCCCACAGCCCCCCAACACACAGGCCCCCAGTCTGCAGGCCCTCTGCTGCAGGGAGGTTCAGTGGCATCTCACGTGGAAAGCTGGGGCGGGGCATTGGAGCGTCCAAGGGGGGAGAGCTGTCCCCGTTGCTGGGCCATGTGCCGGTGTGTGTGAGAGTGACAGAGTTAATTTCCCAAACACCATCTGAGCTGAGTGCATTTTGATGAGGGTGATGGTTTTTTAAATTTTAAATTAGAAATTACATTTTTACCTCTGCCAAAATAAAGATGAGAAATCAGATAAATCTGGTTCGAAAAGGGCNTGCCCACTCCAGGGCAGCCCTGTTCTGGGCCCCGTGAAAGTGAAAGTCACTCATTCGTGTCCCCCAAAAGGCCGTCAGTCCTCTGCTGCCAGCGCTGACCCCCAGGCTCACAGCAGCGGTGTCTGCTCCTTTCCACCCCAGCCCCACAGGTCTCTCCTCCAGGGGTTCAGACCGATGCTGCTGCAGGCTCCCTTTCGCCTGCTCAGCCCTGGCTCTGGGGTCTCCCCTCCCCCGTGCAGGCTCAGAGGAACCCCTCTTTCTCAGTTTCCTGCCTGAGCCAGGGGCTGCCCCCCTCCCCGCCTGCCAGGTGACCCCGCTGAGCCCGTCCAGCTCCTTTCTCGGTCCTGACGACACTTTGTCCTCAGTGTGGCTGGAATAGGTGATTTTTTCTTCTGGGAGGGATAGAGGAAAAGCATCAGTTGATTTTAGATATCCAAATGCTGGCGATGAGGTGAGGCACGGTTCCTGGCCGAGGAAAAATTCCCGGCTCCTCACTGGTCAGAGGCTGCCTGCCACACCCAGGGGGGCTCCTTGCCCAAGCTCAGCTCTGTTCCCATTCAATCCAATGTCACAGGCCCCAAGGAGGGTGCCTGGGACTGCAGGGCTCAGACCCGAGGAGGGTGTGCGTCCATCACCGACCTTGGCTCTTGCAACCTCCCCTTGAGGCCCCTCTTGCCCTTTCATCTGAGCTTTTTCAGTCTGGGAGTCCCCAGCTCCAAGGGTCGTCCCTGACTCTGACCTAGGTCTGGGGTCTCCCCTGCTCAGCCCTACCACTCTGCTCCCGGCGTCTCCTCTGTCTTCCCGACCAGACACGGCTCCCTAGGGACAGGACACTTATCATTGTCACCCTGGCCCAGAGCCCACCCTTAGGAAATGTCTGTTTGGTGTTGTCATCTCTGGGAACCCAAGGGTAGATGAGAGGCTGGGGCCCGTGGCAGCGCTGGGCAGGAGACACACCCTGAGGACGTCTAGCCTCGGGCGCTGGTGAGTTCAGGAGCTCCAGGAGGGCCCAGGGCACTGAGACAGAGGGACGGCCTCACCAAGGCCGGAAGCAGGGAGGCCTGGCTGCAAGCTTGTCGGTGAGCCGCCGGGCGTCAGATGGCATGAAGTCTGGGAGGGTGCGGATGTGGATGATGAGGGAAGGACAGGGAACTGTGCCCGGCCCCGGGGACAGAGAGGCAGTACAGTCACTCCAGCGCAGGACGGGAGGCTGATGATGGAAGAGGGGCCTCTGGGCTTGTGGAGGCAATGACAGGGCTGCGATTACACGGGGAGGGGGGCGAGGGCAGGGTGGGGTGGGGGGCGCTGGGTCTGGAGCAGGGGACCCGAGGGCAAAGGCTCCCTCCCTTCCTGCACAGGGTCAGTAAGGCTGGTGTGGGGCCCACAGGGCAGGGGAGGGGCTGGGGGCACTGGCTCTGACTGTCTGTGAGCCCCTTCCCCCTGCCCTGCCCCGTCTGCAATCAGTTCACATTATCTGCTCCTTCTGCCAGCTGCTGTGTAATGTCAGTTCTCAACAGCAACACGACACAAGACAAGGAGCCGTGCCGTCCCCACCGCCCAGAGACCTGTCCGAGAACCCAGGACCCTCAGCTGCTCTTCTCCAGCCCCGGCCCCACCCGGCCGAGGGTGCTTATTTTCTGGGCCAGGGCCCCTCGGCCCAATGGAGCCCAGACTCGACCTGCCCTCCGTGGTTCACCCGTGACCCCCGCCTCCAAGTCTCTGTCCCCACCTCCCTAGCGACCCTGCGAGTTCCTAGGTACCTGACGGCAGGACCTTCTCCTGGCCCACGGGAGCCTCCTGTTAACTGTCAGAGTCCAGGGAGGGAGTGTGGACCATGTCAGAGAAGGCCCTCGGTTCTCTGGAAATAGGTGAGGTCAGGTCCGTGGACCTACCACCTATTTCCCCATGCCCTCCATCCCCCACCCCCTGGCATCCTTAAGTCAGAGCATGTGAGGTCACACTGCCCATCCCCACTGTGGTTGAGCCCCGGGGCCAGACCTGTCTCTTATACACATCTAGATGTGTATAAGAGACAGGGTCCCCACGGTGCACAGCACGTGTGTGGTTTATCTGGGATAAATGGGTTTATCTGGGATAAATGTTAGTTGTTCTAATTCTTTAGCTTGTGCTCGGGCCCTTCCCTGGCCTCTCCTCTTCTCATGAGTCTCAGCTGTCACAGTAGCTCCCCCATGACACCGTCTGGGTCTCAGCGAGAGCCAGATCCAGACCAGAGAGGAGAGTCTACCAGCTAGCTGTCACACAGCAGGTTGGGTAGGGGGCGGTGAGGTGCTGCCTCCAGTCCTGCTCCCATTGCCAGCCCAACATGGCTCTCTGGTGTCTAGACCCTGACCCAGTCCACAGCCCCCAGCCCGCAGGCCCCAGTCTGAGGGCCCCCAGTCCACAGCTCCCAGCCCGCAGGCCCCAGTCTGCAGGCCCCCAGTCTTCAGCCCCTAGCCCAGAGGCCCCAGTCTGCAGGCCCCCAGTCTTCAGCCCCTAGCCCAGAGGCCCCAGTCTACAAGCCCCCAGCCTGCAGGCCCCCAGCCCACAGGCCCCCAGTCTACAGGCCCCAGTCTCCAGGCCCCCACTCTTCAGCCCCTAGCCCAGAAGCCCCAGTCTGCAGGCCCCGAGCCCACAGCCCCCCAACACACAGGCCCCCAGTCTGCAGGCCCTCTGCTGCAGGGAGGTTCAGTGGCATCTCACGTGGAAAGCTGGGGCGGGGCATTGGAGCGTCCAAGGGGGGAGAGCTGTCCCCGTTGCTGGGCCATGTGCCGGTGTGTGTGAGAGTGACAGAGTTAATTTCCCAAACACCATCTGAGCTGAGTGCATTTTGATGAGGGTGATGGTTTTTTAAATTTTAAATTAGAAATTACATTTTTACCTCTGCCAAAATAAAGATGAGAAATCAGATAAATCTGGTTCGAAAAGGGCTGGAACCGGAGAACGTGTGTCTGACAGACTCTCTGCTGAGCAAACAGACCCGGATGCCAGTATGTGTCTGGAGCTCGGTCCCCGGGACTCTGGGCTGCCTGGGCCTCTATAGCCCTAGCCAGGCTGTCTGCAGAGCCGGGGGCGGTGGGGCTGCACACACGGGCTGGGCTCCCTGGAGGGGCGGTGGCCTGGACACCCCAGGAACCTGCTTCCTCCTTCCTGGAACCTCCAGGTCACATGCTGGCTGCAGTGCTGAGTGTCTCTGGGGCTGGTGGGGGTGGTGGGCTCAGCCCATCGGTCTCCCCTGGCATCTTTGAGAGACCCTTCTGATGCTGTTGCCTCCATTCTACTGTTGGGGAAACTGAGGCCCAGGAGCCTGGCTGGGTGGGCAGGGTGGGGTGGGGGGCGCTGGGTCTGGAGCAGGGGACCCGAGGGCAAAGGCTCCCTCCCTTCCTGCACAGGGTCAGTAAGGCTGGTGTGGGGCCCACAGGGCAGGGGAGGGGCTGGGGGCACTGGCTCTGACTGTCTGTGAGCCCCTTCCCCCTGCCCTGCCCCGTCTGCAATCAGTTCACATTATCTGCTCCTTCTGCCAGCTGCTGTGTAATGTCAGTTCTCAACAGCAACACGACACAAGACAAGGAGCCGTGCCGTCCCCACCGCCCAGAGACCTGTCCGAGAACCCAGGACCCTCAGCTGCTCTTCTCCAGCCCCGCCCCCACCCGGCCGAGGGTGCTTATTTTCTGGGCCAGGGCCCCTCGGCCCAATGGAGCCCAGACTCGACCTGCCCTCCGTGGTTCACCCGTGACCCCCGCCTCCAAGTCTCTGTCCCCACCTCCCTAGCGACCCTGCGAGTTCCTAGGTACCTGACGGCAGGACCTTCTCCTGGCCCACGGGAGCCTCCTGTTAACTGTCAGAGTCCAGGGAGGGAGTGTGGACCATGTCAGAGAAGGCCCTCGGTTCTCTGGAAATAGGTGAGGTCAGGTCCGTGGACCTACCACCTATTTCCCCATGCCCTCCATCCCCCACCCCCTGGCATCCTTAAGTCAGAGCTTGTGAGGTCACACTGCCCATCCCCACTGTGGTTGAGCCCCGGGGCCAGACTGTGCACCGGCCACCCAGCCCCCCTCCACCCACACCATCCAGGTGGCCCTTCCTGGTGTCCACAGACTTCCCTCCAGAACCCTGGACTTCTGGTTTACCTTCAAGGCCACGTCCACAGGATTCTTTTAAAAAATGAGATTAAGAAAACCCCATGCTAGAGTCCAACCACAGAATACTCCTCAGAATAAAAGGGAAGGAACTCTGGGTTCAAGGAGAACCTTGGATGGATCTCAAGGGCATTAGGCTGAGGGGAACGAGAGAGCTGATCTCAAAGGTCACAAACTGTGTGATTCCCTTTATATAACTTTCTCCAAGGGCCACGATGATAGAGATGAGGATGGAGAAGCAGCTCGGGGCAGGGGCACGGGGTGGCGCGGGGGCAATGGGGCGCTTCCTGGGGACCCGGCAGCTCTGCCCCTCGACTGTGGAGGCTTTGCAGGGGCGTGTGTGTGACACGGTCCGCAGAAGTAAGCACATATGTGCACACGCGCACACACACACTCGCACAAACACACATACACGGGTTTCAATGTATCTCTCAGGAGGACACAACGCCATTCACAGCAAGGGCCCTGGCCCAGGCTGCAAGGCTGGAGGGTGGTGGTGCAGGCTTGGAATCCACCCTTTCCTCCCGCGTGGGGAGAGCCACGTGCCCACTCCAGGGCAGCCCTGTTCTGGGCCCCGTGAAAGTGAAAGTCACTCATTCGTGTCCCCCAAAAGGCCGTCAGTCCTCTGCTGCCAGCGCTGACCCCCAGGCTCACAGCAGCGGTGTCTGCTCCTTTCCACCCCAGCCCCACAGGTCTCTCCTCCAGGGGTTCAGACCGATGCTGCTGCAGGCTCCCTTTCGCCTGCTCAGCCCTGGCTCTGGGGTCTCCCCTCCCCCGTGCAGGCTCAGAGGAACCCCTCTTTCTCAGTTTCCTGCCTGAGCCAGGGGCTGCCCCCCTCCCCGCCTGCCAGGTGACCCCGCTGAGCCCGTCCAGCTCCTTTCTCGGTCCTGACGACACTTTGTCCTCAGTGTGGCTGGAATAGGTGATTTTTTCTTCTGGGAGGGATAGAGGAAAAGCATCAGTTGATTTTAGATATCCAAATGCTGGCGATGAGGTGAGGCACGGTTCCTGGCCGAGGAAAAATTCCCGGCTCCTCACTGGTCAGAGGCTGCCTGCCACACCCAGGGGGGCTCCTTGCCCAAGCTCAGCTCTGTTCCCATTCAATCCAATGTCACAGGCCCCAAGGAGGGTGCCTGGGACTGCAGGGCTCAGACCCGAGGAGGGTGTGCGTCCATCACCGACCTTGGCTCTTGCAACCTCCCCTTGAGGCCCCTCTTGCCCTTTCATCTGAGCTTTTTCAGTCTGGGAGTCCCCAGCTCCAAGGGTCGTCCCTGACTCTGACCTAGGTCTGGGGTCTCCCCTGCTCAGCCCTACCACTCTGCTCCCGGCGTCTCCTCTGTCTTCCCGACCAGACACGGCTCCCTAGGGACAGGACACTTATCATTGTCACCCTGGCCCAGAGCCCACCCTTAGGAAATGTCTGTTTGGTGTTGTCATCTCTGGGAACCCAAGGGTAGATGAGAGGCTGGGGCCCGTGGCAGCGCTGGGCAGGAGACACACCCTGAGGACGTCTAGCCTCGGGCGCTGGTGAGTTCAGGAGCTCCAGGAGGGCCCAGGGCACTGAGACAGAGGGACGGCCTCACCAAGGCCGGAAGCAGGGAGGCCTGGCTGCAAGCTTGTCGGTGAGCCGCCGGGCGTCAGATGGCATGAAGTCTGGGAGGGTGCGGATGTGGATGATGAGGGAAGGGCAGGGAACTGTGCCCGGCCCCGGGGACAGAGAGGCAGTACAGTCACTCCAGCGCAGGACGGGAGGCTGATGATGGAAGAGGGGCCTCTGGGCTTGTGGAGGCAATGACAGGGCTGCGATTACACGGGGAGGGGGGCGAGAGGGGGTGGGGAGCCAGGGAGCAATCGCTGCCCCTTCTCCCCTCCCACCTCCCAGCAACTTCCCTCGGCTGCAGGTCAGTGACTCCGCAGGAGGGGCCCTGCCACCTCCCCAGGCTGGGAGGCCCAGGGATCCCATAAGAAGCTCTGCTCATCTGTGACGCTAATCCCCAGCAGCGACCCCATCTCGCTGGAGATAGCTCTCATGTCCATCGATCCTGAGCTGGCATTAGTACAGGAGACTCAGCTATTAGCTCCCGGCGGTTCCAAAAGCTGCCCATCACTGACATCCTCCAGGATGCAGGGGAGGGGCTGTCACCTGCTCCAAGGCTCCTGGCAGAGCCCCAGCTGGCCTTGCAACGTCCTCCTGGAGGTGGACGCTCAGCCCCAGCCCGGCAACCAACCCCCCTACCCCCTGGCTTCCCCCCGAGCTGGCCCAGGCCCAGGATGTACTGGAACAAGGCGTTCTTCCAGGGAAGCGACCCTGGGGACCCCACACCCTGGGGAGAAGTCAGTCTGGACAGGACAGCAGACTCCCTGCCCTGTCGCCCGAAGCCTCAACTTCTCTGGCAGTTGATGGAAAACGAGCCTGCGTGGGTGGCACCAGCTCCTACCTGAACCTCAGGAATCTCCAGACTGGCTGTCAGATGACTGGCGCCTGATGTTACACTGCAAGGATCGGCAAACTGTTGTGTTTGCCCACCTCAGTCGCTGGGTCTCTCGGCACACGGGCCCTGCCTCTCCAGGTGGTGTGGAAGTCTCCCTGCCCCTCGCCCCCAGACCCCGCACCTGCTCCCGCCCGACTCTGGACCTGGGGTCTTCTCTCCTGCACTCAGGAGCACCATGTCTGACCATGCCCCTGCTACCTTGAACCCTCTCAGCAGCCCCAGGGGCAAGCGCAGACCAGGTGTCCCGACCCCGAGACCTTACCTGCCCCTCTCTAGACTGCCCACCACACTCCTCCCTGCCACGTCCCTAAGGCCTAGCAGGGGGGGCCCTGCCATCTCAGGGGCCCTGGCACTCGGTTCACTGATGCCCCCACCCTGGGCCCACACTGCAGGGCAGACGGCGCCAGGCCCTGCTCAGCACTTCGGGGACTGACCCGGGCCCAGTGGGGAAGCAGAATCAGACCCCTCCCTTCAACCTCGCCTTCGCCGGCTTCTCTCTCTAAACCCCACGGACTTCAAGCGCTAGGACGGGTGGGTGAGCCCTTCTCGTACCCGGGATAATGGGTTTGCCCCTTGTTTTCCCTGGGGGCCCCTCAGGGTCCTGATAGCTGGACCTCTGGAAACACCTTTTCTGTTCCTGGGCCTCTGCCAGCAGGGAGGCCAGGCGAGGCCCATCCAGGTACAGGCACGCCCGTTCAGTATGCTCACACTTCCCACTCACATAAATATCCCGCTTTTAAAATTTAATAAAAAACATACCAATTATAAAAGCTATTTACCCAGTCAAATCAATCATGGGCTTTGGCGTGTTTATGCCTGAACACCTGATTTCAGCTCGTAAGTCACTTTTACACCCTTTTTAGCGCCTAACTACCCAAATGAGCTGGCAGCATACTCCAGAGTGATGGAGCCCACCTTCCCCGGCCTTCTTCCCCCCATCCCCTGAGGCCAGGAAGTTGGATCGCCTCTGTGGAAGCCAGGATCCTAGAGTCAGGACTTAGACCCTCTGGGCCTCCTGCCTGGAACCTGCCTCCCTCTCTGCAGGTTGGAAAGCCAAAGCTCACCTCCTCCAGGAAGCCTTCCCTGCCTACCTGATTCACAGTGTTCTCTCCTCTTCCCCAGTACCGGATGTGCCAGCTGTCTCCTCCACGTCAGTGAGAAGTGTGTTCACTTTCTTGTGTTTTACAGTAACGACTGGGGCCACCACACGGAGACTGCTGCAATGGCATGGGGACTCCAGGGAGGATCGGTGAATGGTTCCTCTCACAGCACTTGACCTCCGTGCATGCTTCAGGAATGAAAGCAGAAAACCCTGGGTCCTGCAGGTGAGGGGAAGACACTGTGTGAGGTCCGGCAGCCCAATACTTATTGATAAGAGCAGGGATTCCAGACCAAGGACGCAGATTCCGGCGGCAGGTTCAGGAGGGGACAGGAGAGCAGGAGAGCAGCATCCAGGGTCGCACAGATCTGCCTCTCCATGCCTCGCTGAGTGGTCTTGGTAGCCCTCCTGGCCTCTCGGAGCCTCAGCTTCCTTATCTGTGGGACGGCATTGTTGTGAGTGGAGTTCACAAGTGAGTCGGTGTGTGTCAGGCACTTCATTCTGCCACTCAGTGCTGCTGTGACCAGAGCTGGTGTTCTCTCTGCTTCTTGTCTCTGTCAGCAGTGTTTTTTCCAGGACTAAGTTTAGCTTGGTGGCTAAGCGCACAGACTCTGATATTAAACCCACTTGAATTTGAGTCCCAACTCTGCTACTTACTGTGTGATCCAGTACAGGTCACTCAGCCACTCGGTGCCACAGTTTCTTATGGCAACCTGGACACCACAAAAAATACCCCACAGGTTTGGAAATATATCCTGGAATTCACATGTGATGGTTGGAGCTGAAGCAGCCTCATTGGGCTACAACAAAAAGCTCACAGAATTGGAATGAAACAAGATCATCAAGCAAAGGGATTTTGTCCATAGTTGCTAGATCCTAAATATTTCCTGATTGGAGTCTCCAGTGTTTACGGAGGTGGAGTGGACACAGTGCAGGGATGGAACCTATTCTACCCTGACCCTGTGACCCCAGTGTATTGTGAATCATCTGCATTTCTGCTCCCTCATCAATAATAGCAACCATAGTACACCTTCTTAGTGGGTTGCTGGGAGGATTAAGACACTGGGTACAAGATGTGTGGCCTGGTGCCTGCTGCAGTGTGGCTCACGATAGCTCAGCTAGTTAATTGTTACCTTCTATGTACCAAGTGATCAGCTAAGCAGTCTGTACATTGTGTTCTATTTAATCCATCCAACTTCATGCTGAAATTTCATAAGAAATCTTCACAAACATTTTCTGTGTCACTGCTTGCAACAATTAGGTTTAGTGGTAAGTCACAAGGACTCAAAATAGCAGCGGCCTAAAAAAAAAAAAAGGGCAATGGCACCCCACTCCAGTACTCTTGCCTGGAAAATCCCATGGACGGTGGAGCCTGGTAGGCTGCAGTCCATGGGGTCGCGAACAGTCAGACACGACTGAGCAACTTCACTTTCACTTTTCACTTTCATGCATTGGAGAAGGAAATGGCAACCCATTCCAGTGTTCTTGTCTGGAGAATCCCAGGGATGGAGGAGCCTGGTAGGCTGCCATCTATGGGGTCGCACAGAGTCGGACACAACTGAAGCAACTTAGCAGCAGCAGCAAATAAGAAAAAAAGTATATTTCTCCCTTTTTCATAAAGCCTGGAGGCATATTTTCCAGGACTGCCTGCACTGCACAGATCTCAGGGGCCTTGTATCCTCCCTTCTGTCTTGATGGATTCACAAAACACAGCCTCCATTTCCAAAGCCACTCCATGGTACAAAAAGGGTACCGCAGCTCCAGCCATCACATTTGCATTCCAGGATACCAGAAGGGAGAGGCAAAGTCTAAGTGGCAGCTACCTTCATAATGGGTTCCTCGAGGGAAGTTTGACACTTGTATTTGCGTCTCGTTGGCCAGAGTCTCGTGGCAGCATCCAGTGGCAAGGAGGAGGTGGGATGTGTCATTTCTGTCTTCTGATTGTGTGCCAGCTAAGCATTCTGTTCAAGAAAGAAAGAGAGAAGGACATTGCAGGAAAACTAGCTGTCTCAGACGTACTGACATTTGACTGTTTTTTAGCATAATTTTAGCCGATTTATCGAGGGAAGCCAGCCCTTGATTTAAAGCAGGATTTCTTAATTGACACTGTTGCTATTTTGGGCTGGATAATCCTTTCCTGGGGTTGGGAGAGGGCTGGCCAGTGCATTGTGGAATGGTGAGCAGCCTTCCTGGACTCTATCTATTAGGTGACAGCAGCCTCTCCTTCCCAAGGTGTGATGACTGAAAATTGCCAAATGCCCCAAAACTGCCCTTAGTTGGAAACTTCTGACTTAAAACAAACACAAATGATGACTTGAGAAGAATCGTCATTCAGGGGAAAAACAATTAAAAGTGCAAAAAGGTCATGGAAGTGTCATCACAGATAAAGGGTTAAGGAAATGTGGCCCATCAACATAATGGAATATTCAGTTCAGTTCAGTTCAGTCGCTCAGTCGTGTCCGACTCTTTGCAATCCTATGAATCGCAGCAAGCCAGGCCTCCCTGTCCATCACCAACTCCTGTGTCCATCGAGTCAGTGATGCCAACTAGCCATCTCATCCTCTGTCGTCCCCTTCTCCTCCTGCTCCCAATCCCTCCCAGCATCAGAGTCTTTTCCAATGAGTCAACTCTTCTCATGAGGTGGCCAAAGTACTGGAGTTTCAGCTTTAGCATCATTCCTTCCAAAGAAATCCCAGGGTTGATCTCCTTCAGAATGGACTGGTTGGATCTCCTTGCAGTCCAAGGAACTCTCAAGAGTCTTCTCCAACACCACAGTTCAAAAGCATCAATTATTCGGCGCTCAGCCATCTTCACAGTCCAACTCTCACATCCATACATGACTACTGCCTTTAAAAGGGAGGAAATCCTGATGCCTGTTACAATGTGAATGAACCTTGAGGGCATTGTGTTTGGTGAAATAAACCAGTCAGAAAAGCACAAAGACTGTGTGATTTCACTTGTATAAGGTCCCTAGAAGAGTCCAATTCACAGAGATAGGAAGTAGAAAGATGGGGACCAGTGACTGGTGGGGGAATGGGTATATGTGGGTTTAACAGGTACAGGGTTTCCATTTTACGAGATGCAGAGCTCTGTGGAGATGGATGGTTGCGTGTGATGAATATGTTTAATACCTCTGAATTATCCTTTTAGAAATAGTTAAGATGGCTTATGTTATATATATATAAGCACAACAAAAACAGCAACAAAAAATTGGGGAAAAAAATGCAGTGGGGATATTCACACTTCCTGGAGGCCCAGTGCCAGCATCTCACTTGTTTTCCAAGCCCCTCCTCTCTCTCATCATGGTCTTTGGAGCCGGAGGTGGGGAGGAAAGCCTACGTGTCCAACCTCTTCTGGGAGGTGTAAGCAGACAATCAGCTCACCATCTTGGTCTATGAACCCAGATAAATGCCAACTTTAAGGCCACAGTGTTAAAACACACACTTGAAATCAGCAGATCTAGAGTCAGATAGGCCTGAATGCTTGCCAGGATGTAAAAGGGGAGGACACCTGAAGCAGGGGACGGTCGACAGATTCACGAGTGCAAGGAAGGACGTGTTGAACTACATACAAATGGAAATTCTGCATCCGGTGAACACAAGAAAGGCAGTGAAGGAAGAGCAAATACAACAGGGAGAAGTAAATGCTCAGGAGCACAGCATCCTAACAGTTAATGTTGTTCACGTGTAAAGAGTCTGTAAAAAGTGATCAGGACACGCACTCACCTCAAACAGCTCATCAGTCAAGGACGCGGTTACCCAATTCACAAGAAGCCTAAATATAATTAGGAAAACAAACATGGGGAAAGAGGCCTCCCTCACCAGTAATAAAGGAAACGTACATGAAAATAAAGTGCCGGCTCCTGTTAATAAAGGGGAACAGACATTAAGACACCGTAACGTCTGATGTGAGCTGAGGATGTGAAGATGAGGATTCAGAGCCCTGCTGGACCAGCCCCCTGAGCAGACACTTGGCAACGAGCATCACACACTTAAAAATGCTCCTTTAGACCCACAGCTTAATTTCTCAGACGCTATCCCGAGGAAGTAATCCTAAAAACACAAAAATACATATTTTTAGCAAAATAATTAGAAACAACCTAAGCATTTGAACATGGGGAATGTTTAAGCAAACAGTGGCTTATCCAGTTGAAAGAATATTACAGCCATTAAAAATAATGTTTGCTAAGAGTGTGTGCAGAGAATACTTGCAGGAAACAAAACCTGATGGGTAATAGAGTACAATATGATTCCACCAATGTGAAAAAACATTCACCACCCTGTTCAAAACGGCTGTGAAGAAAGGTGCATTAAAAATATGAAAGGGCGTGGCCCCACATATTAACAAGAGCTATCTTTGCCTGGTGGGTTACAGGCAAAACTTGCTTTATTTTACTCTGCTATTTTCTGAATTTTTCCCTACTCGGCTGTGTTACCTTTGATAAGATAAACGTGTTCTGCAAAAGCCTGGCTAACCCCAAAGGAAATGGTGTGTGGTTGATTATTACTGCACGACCCAGCGTTACTTTAACTGGGATCGCAGAGTTGTGAAAAACAAATTACAATGGGGGGAAAGTCACACTTGCGGCAGACTCAGGTCTCTTCACTCTCCCAGCACAGGGATGCCCTCCTCAATGGGTGGGGCAGACTGGTAGGTGTGAACGTGACTAACACATTCTGACGGGCATGGAAGTGTTGGTCCCCAGGGACAAGGAGGGCCCTCATGAGACAAATGCACAGGCCGTGCGCTGAACTGTGTGCTCCTGTCATAAATGTGACCGGTATTTGTGTAAAAGGCATGTCCCTAGGCACCAGCCCAGGAACAGAGGCAGACTTCACATTAATGATACAGCAGCTGTCCCACCTCCATCTGGAGGGTCACCAGCAGTCCCTTTGGGGCCTCTGGTCCCAGCTTCAGAATTCATCATGTCCCGGCTTGAGTCAGAAGTTACAGGCTGACTCCACCCCTGGTGCCCTCTGAGGGGGTGTTGGGGTGCCCCACGGCCATCATCCTCAGATCTTCCCTGGCTGCTTAGAGTCTGGGGACCATGGACAGGGTCCGCAGACACATCCAAGGGTCCCTGAGAGCCCTCTATAGGCTGACGAAAGGACCTGAGCCTCCTGCCAAGAGTCCCGGGGCTGCCTGAGCCCATTCCGGCTTCCTGACCCGAGGGCCACCCAGAAGCCACTGTCTACCGGTGTCCCCACGTCTCAGGCCATGCCCCATGGCCTGCAGGAAGTTGGGCTCCTAGCACTAGCCACAGGGTTGCGCTTCAGCCCCGTCCGTCCCAAGCTGGCCACGCAGGAGCAGGCTGCCACTTTTCACCACTGCCAAGCCGCCCACCTCTTGGGGCTGTTGCACCTGGGGCAGGGGCGTGGCGAGGGTGAGGACGTTGTCCCGTTTCCCAGAGCTTTGTCCTCACCCTCGCTCTGTGCTGATCCTGCTGCCCAGGGGGATAACTTTCAGCCTCATCAAACTGTCTCCAGTGAGCAGACCTATTTTTAGGGGTGGGTTGGCTTGTCTGGGATTTTTGGAGATCTGAGATGCTAAGGAAGCACTCTGGACTCAGATGTTCACGGAGCGGGCAATGGTAATTGGTGAGGGTGTGGCATTCATGCAGGGCCTCTGTACCCTCGTGTCGGCATTTGTGCGGGCACCCGGGGGCGTGGCCTCTCTGGGCACCAGGATCCCCTCGAGAGGTGTGGCCTTGTCATGACTCATCCAAACAGGGACACGACTGTCAGTCTTCCTTGCCGCTGTGGGCCCCCTGCCAGGGGGAGCCTCTCACCTCTGGTTGGCAGATGGTATGTCCTGGCAGGTGAGTTTAGAGCAGGTTTGGAACCCAAGGCAGGAAGGCCTTTTGTTTCCAGGCTCCTCTGCCCTGAGCTGGAGGAAGTTCCCTGTGCATGATGGTGACAAGTGGCCAGAACGCATTTTTGGAAAAGGGTCATACCCTATCAGACCAGGCCTTGCTGGGCCCAGGACTGACTCTGACCTGCCTGGCCCCCATGGGAGAAACAAGGGGTGCCTGGGGGCCGAGGGACTGCTCGGGGGCCTGACCCACCCCCTGCACGGTGGCCCTGTGGATCCTCTTCCTGCCTGGCCACTGGACCCCTGACGCCTCCGTCTCCACTTCAGGAATCGATAGCTATGAGAAGCCAGTCCCCACAGCAGCTCTCTGCGCTCACTCGGGGCCTCATCTTATTGTTTGCAGCTTATTAAGATAAACATTTGTCTGGGCTTCAGGGTTTCAAGGTGCTTTTGTGACTGTGCTGGTGAGAGGCTGAGCTTGGGAGCTCAGGGAGGGGATGGCAGTGGGGGGGGTAGGGTCTCGGGCTAGGCTTCCCTGGAGCCTAACAGGGTTCCCCACGCTCTACACCTGCTGCTCCTGAACATCGAGGTTCCTGAGGCTCAGCAGATTTGCCCCTTCTTGGTCAGCCCTGTCCTGGGCAGTGGGCACAGGGGACGAGGGATCCAGGCTGCAGAGGAGGGAGATGGGGGTGCGTGAGGTCAGAGGGACACTGCAGGCCGCCACACCTTGCCCGAGATGAACGCCCAGGAACCTCGGTTTCCTCAGCCATAAAACGTGACAGCAGCCGGCCAGATCTGCAGGCTGTGATGATTAAATGAGTTCACAAGTGTGAGAACCGAGCTGGGGGCTGGACACTGAATCGAGGTGTGCTGAGGACCTGCTGCCTTCACTCAGAGCAGTGAGAGTGGAGTTATAGGCACCTTCAGTGCTGGCAGCTACTGCCGGGGCTCCTGGAAGGTTCTGGAAGGAATCCCGAGGGTCAGGTAGGAAGCAGGGCATCGGACTGAAGGGGTCAGGGTGCGGGGGAAAGCGTGGGCAGAGGACACAGCTAAGACAAAGTTGGCCCAAGGGCCTGGGATGGTCAGGGAAGCTCCGGTGCTGTGCTGTGGGCCTGGGCGCTGTGAGCAGAGGGCAGGCGGGACCAGGCTTGCGTCCATCATCCGCGGGATGGGATGGGGTGTGCCCTGCAGCTCCACTTGCAGCCCAGGTTCAGAGCCCCATCTGAAGTGGTGGAGATGAGGCTGAGGAAGGGATCGGAGGTGCTGGGCGGTGGGTGGGACCAGGCCCTCCTCCGGGTCCTCCTCTGTGCCAGGGGAGCTGTCCAGTCTGGGGCTGCGGGGCACACAGTCCAGAGGTGGGCGGGACTCCATGCTGACTCATCCTTTGCAGGCCTGGGGAGGGGAGAGGGATGCAGAGGGGATGGAGGTGTAGTGTCACCCAGAGCTCACAGTCACGTGGGGAGCAAGCCTGGTGAGAGAGTCTGCGAGATCTACAATCTGACTGAGTCTGGGGTCCTGCTTGCTGGGGAGCCTTCTGAGGGGAGCCTCTCTCCGGTTCCATGCAGACCTGGGCCTGCTGCCTCAGGCCACCGAGGGGAACGAGTGACAAGCTCAGCACAGCATGATACAACAGGACAGAGCGTGACGTGACATGAGGCAGCCTGACATAACATGAAGCGGTACTGCTTCCTGCCCTCCCTGTGGGCGCTGGGAGCCGAAGGCAGGGTCTGGCAGGCACTGCCAGGCCTGAGATCAGACGGAGGAAGGCAATGAGGGAGAGGAGGAGAGGGCAAGAGATACAGGGAGAGAGAGAGAGAGCGCCTGTGCAGCAGAGAGCCAGGAGGCGGGTGGGCCGAGAGAGCCGGGGTCCTGTGGACCCTTTCCTCTGCACCCCTGGTCGCTCCAGGCTCAG
Source organism: Oreotragus oreotragus (assembly GCA_006410675.1). Taxonomy (NCBI): domain Eukaryota; kingdom Metazoa; phylum Chordata; class Mammalia; order Artiodactyla; family Bovidae; genus Oreotragus; species Oreotragus oreotragus. The sequence continues at coordinate 1,143,243 of SJYX01016940.1, forward strand.
CTCGAGGGAAAACACATTAGTGAGTTCACTGCAACCCTTGCTCAGGGGGCCAAGCGCCCAGACACCGGCATCCCCGGAGCCGGCCTTGCCGCAGCCCCAGGTGGACAGGGCAGCGTCTCCCCCCGCCCTACCCCCAGACAGCAGCCGGGACGCTCACCAGCACCCACCCAGCCCCACGGGCACCCGGCGAGCTCACGGCCTCCACTCTCAGGCGCCCCATACCCAGCTGTGCCTCCACCACCCCTTCACCCTGGAGCAGGCTGAGGAGTCCTGGGTGCAAGGCACAGCCCTGCCGCGAGGCCCCCGAGGGCTTGAGACTCACTTGCTGGAGCCTTCAGTCATGTACACCCCCTTGTTTCAAACGGGCCCGTAGTCCTGACCCCTGGTCAGGTGAGGGCCCTTTGAGGTGGTGGATGGACGCCCACAGCCAGGGCATGGTGTAGACGCCAGTGGGAGAGCAGCGGGAGTGCTGTGCATGGGACGCCGGGATCCTGGCTCCCGGCGGGGTCTGTCTCTGCTGCCCTCTCTCTGCCGTGAGCGGAGGGTGGACAGCGCCTGTCAGTCCAGGGCTTCAACCTGGGTCAGCCTGCTGAGCCCTAGGCAGGGCTCTTGGGTGTATTCTTACAGGGCCAGCCATGCTGGGTCTACACAACAGAGATGTGTTTCCAACTCAGGTCAAATCCTAAGTGGGGTCCCTCTGTGGCTCCCCCTCTACGTGGGCATGCAGGGAGGGACTCAGGCTTCCGCCAGCTCCTGCCTCTTCCACCCTCAATGCTTGGCCCGGGGTGGTTAGTCTCCTGTGTCAGTGTGGCCAGGCTCTTGTATCGGCTATTCAGTAAAGCACCGATTTATGTGTTGCTGTAAAGACATTTTATATCTGTGATTAATACCTGCATTTCTGGATGGTAAGTTCAGGGGTTATCCTTGATAATCTGGGTAGACCTCGGCCAACCACTTGAAGGCCTGAAGGGCAAAACTAACTTTTCTGAGGAAGGTGCAATTCTGCCTCTCAGCTGCCTGAGTTTCTTGCCTTCCCAGCTGCCCTGCGGATTTCAGACCCCACAGGCGCATAAGCCAGTTTGGGGATAAACCTCTTAGATACACATGTCTGCCTCCCTGTTCTGTGTCCCTGGAGAACCCTGCCTTCCGCAGCCTCCAGTGTGTGTGTTAGAAGCTCAGTCAAGTCTGACTCTTTGTAACCTCATGGACTGTAGCCCTTCAGGCTCCTCACTCCGTGGAAGTCTCCAGGCAAGAATACTGGAGTGGGTAGATATTCCCTTCTCCAGGGGATCTTCCTGTCCCAGGGATCGAGCCTGGGCCTCCTGCACTGCAGGCGGATTCTTTACCATCTGAGCAAGCCACCAGAAAAGACAGCTTAAGTTCCTTGGGCCAGGGCATCAGCGTGGAGTCTCCAGATGGGCCAGGCCTGCCAGCAGCCACATGCCCTCATCCATGTTCCGTTAGGTTGCACCTGACTGTGAGGAGACTGGGGAGAGTCTGTTTGTGCCCCCAGGGAGGTGAGCGTGCCAGCTCCATGCTGCATGAGTCGCTGTCGCAGCCCTGGAAACCCAGCATGACACGCGTTTGTTCGCCGATTCTGTGGGGCGGGAGTCTGGGCCCGCCTTCCCAGGGTCTCCCCAGGTGCACCCTGGTGTCGCCAGGCCGCATCTCCTCGGGGCTCAGGGTCCTCCCCCAGGCTCCTGTGATTCTGGAGAAGTCACTCCGTGGAAGCTGTGGGATTCTGGGTGCCTAGCCTCTTCACGATTGGCAGGAGAGATGGTCTCTGTTGCTTAAAGCCTCTGAGCTTGGGAAACACCGCATCCTCTTAAGGCTCTCTTCCGATTAGGCCAGGCCCACCCTCAGTAATCTCCCTTTGACTCAACCCCAAGACAAACTGATTAGGAACCTTAATCACATCTGCAGAACCCCTTCATCTTTCCCAGATGACGTAACCCAATAAGGAGGGTGATACCTATTTGTAGGATGCAGAATAAACCCTGAACATTCATTGGAAGGACTGATGCTGAAGCTGAAGCTCCAACACTTTGGCCACCTGATGCAAAGAGCTGACTCATTGGAAAAGACCCTGATGCTGGGAAAGACTGAGGGCAGGAGGAGAAGGGGACGACAGAGGATGAGATGGTTGGATGGCGTCACCCACTCAATGGACATGAGTTTGAGCAAACTCTGGGAGTTGGTGAAGGACAGGAAAGCCTGGCCTGCTGAAGTCCACGGGGTTGCAAAGAGTCACGACTGAGCGACTGAACAACGATGTGGGGGCGGGGACCCAGGAGACTGTGCTGAATTCTGCGAGCTGCAGAGGAGAGCAGGTTTGGTGACCAGGTTCCCTGTCTCCTCCCCAGACCCCCAAGAGGAGGGGCTGCTTGGGACAGCCCCCTTTTCACCAGGCCTTCCCCTGTCTGGGAAAACACTGGAGGCATTTATTCAACATTTTAAATAAGAGAGGATGCTCTTTTCCCACCATTTTGGGGCGGGAGCACCTCACACACGGAGGAGGGAGGGGGAAGGGAGGGAGATGTGTATAAGAGACAGGTCCTGGGTGCAAGGCACAGCCCTGCCGCGAGGCCCCCGAGGGCTTGAGACTCACTTGCTGGAGCCTTCAGTCATGTACACCCACTTGTTTCAAACGGGCCCGTAGTCCTGACCCCTGGTCAGGTGAGGGCCCTTTGAGGTGGTGGATGGACGTTCACAGCCAGGGCATGGTGTAGACGCCAGTGGGAGAGCAGCGGGAGTGCTGTGCATGGGACGCCGGGATCCTGGCTCCCGGCGGGGTCTGTCTCTGCTGCCCTCTCTCTGCCGTGAGCGGAGGGTGGACAGCGCCTGTCAGTCCAGGGCTTCAACCTGGGTCAGCCTGCTGAGCCCTAGGCAGGGCTCTTGGGTGTATTCTTACAGGGCCAGCCATGCTGGGTCTACACAACAGAGATGTGTTTCCAACTCAGGTCAAATCCTAAGTGGGGTCCCTCTGTGGCTCCCCCTCTACGTGGGCATGCAGGGAGGGACTCAGGCTTCCGCCAGCTCCTGCCTCTTCCACCCTCAATGCTTGGCCCGGGGTGGTTAGTCTCCTGTGTCAGTGTGGCCAGGCTCTTGTATCGGCTATTCAGTAAAGCACCGATTTATGTGTTGCTGTAAAGACATTTTATATCTGTGATTAATACCTGCATTTCTGGATGGTAAGTTCAGGGGTTATCCTTGATAATCTGGGTAGACCTCGGCCAACCACTTGAAGGCCTGAAGGGCAAAACTAACTTTTCTGAGGAAGGTGCAATTCTGCCTCTCAGCTGCCTGAGTTTCTTGCCTTCCCAGCTGCCCTGCGGATTTCAGACCCCACAGGCGCATAAGCCAGTTTGGGGATAAACCTCTTAGATACACATGTCTGCCTCCCTGTTCTGTGTCCCTGGAGAACCCTGCCTTCCGCAGCCTCCAGTGTGTGTGTTAGAAGCTCAGTCAAGTCTGACTCTTTGTAACCTCATGGACTGTAGCCCTTCAGGCTCCTCACTCCGTGGAAGTCTCCAGGCAAGAATACTGGAGTGGGTAGATATTCCCTTCTCCAGGGGATCTTCCTGTCCCAGGGATCGAGCCTGGGCCTCCTGCACTGCAGGCGGATTCTTTACCATCTGAGCAAGCCACCAGAAAAGACAGCTTAAGTTCCTTGGGCCAGGGCATCAGCGTGGAGTCTCCAGATGGGCCAGGCCTGCCAGCAGCCACATGCCCTCATCCATGTTCCGTTAGGTTGCACCTGACTGTGAGGAGACTGGGGAGAGTCTGTTTGTGCCCCCAGGGAGGTGAGCGTGCCAGCTCCATGCTGCATGAGTCGCTGTCGCAGCCCTGGAAACCCAGCATGACACGCGTTTGTTCGCCGATTCTGTGGGGCGGGAGTCTGGGCCCGCCTTCCCAGGGTCTCCCCAGGTGCACCCTGGTGTCGCCAGGCCGCATCTCCTCGGGGCTCAGGGTCCTCCCCCAGGCTCCTGTGATTCTGGAGAAGTCACTCCGTGGAAGCTGTGGGATTCTGGGTGCCTAGCCTCTTCACGATTGGCAGGAGAGATGGTCTCTGTTGCTTAAAGCCTCTGAGCTTGGGAAACACCGCATCCTCTTAAGGCTCTCTTCCGATTAGGCCAGGCCCACCCTCAGTAATCTCCCTTTGACTCAACCCCAAGACAAACTGATTAGGAACCTTAATCACATCTGCAGAACCCCTTCATCTTTCCCAGATGACGTAACCCAATAAGGAGGGTGATACCTATTTGTAGGATGCAGAATAAACCCTGAACATTCATTGGAAGGACTGATGCTGAAGCTGAAGCTCCAACACTTTGGCCACCTGATGCAAAGAGCTGACTCATTGGAAAAGACCCTGATGCTGGGAAAGACTGAGGGCAGGAGGAGAAGGGGACGACAGAGGATGAGATGGTTGGATGGCNCAGGTGGCCAGCTTTGCTTGGCACATGAGTCCACTGAGCCTGCATTTCAGGGGTGAGCCAGGGACCCTCAGACTCTCTTCTCTAGGACCTGTGTCCTAGAGAACAGGCTCTCTATCTCCCAGCTGTGCTTGTCAACTTGTCCAAGGTTGTGAATATCCAGAAGAGCGGGGACCCTTCACCCCAGCGTGCATACACACACACACAGACACACACACACACACAGACACACACACACTCTGTCTTTCCTGGGGAACTACACACACACACACACACACACACTCTGTCTTCCCTGGGGAACTATACACACACACAGACACACACACACTGTCTTCCCTGGGGAACTACACACACACACACACACACACACTCTGTCTTCCCTGGG
>SJYX01016940.1:1149783-1167725 GCA_006410675.1 Oreotragus oreotragus
CACACACACACACACACACACACACTCTGTCTTCCTTGGGGAACTACACACACACACACATACAAACACACACACAATCTTTCCCCCAGGGGAACTACACACACACACACACACAAACACACACACAATCTGTCTCCCTGGGGAACTACACACTTACACACACACACTCTGTCTTCCCTAGAGAACCACACAGATACACACTCTCTCTCTCTCTCTCTCTCTCACACACACACACACACACAAACACACTGTCTTCCCTAGGGAACTACACACAGACACACACACTCTTCTTCCCTGGGGAAGTACACACACACACACACACACACACACACACACACACACACACACACACTCTGTCTTCCCTGGGGAACTCCCAGCAGAGACAAAGCCACCTAGCACACCTACCAGGAAGAGGGAGGAGTTTTACAATGGCTCATCTATGGATGTGTCAAGTGAATTTCTAAAGGCTTTCAAGGGAGATGAGAGAGATTAATCTCATTTGGGGGTATCTTCACAGCCGGCAAGCAACCAAAGCTCAGGAAACCTCAGTTTCTCCATCAGAGGAAAGGCAAGACTCTGGGTGTATCTCGCAGCCCTGTGGTCTGACATCAGGCACAGAGCAGGCGTCAGGGGCCTTGCTTTCCACAGTGTTCTTCCCATAAAACATCCTTCACGGCTCTCAGCTTGCCCACGACCCATTTTCCATCCCTCTGGGCAGGTCCCCCTCCCTAGTCCCCACCTGTGAGCAAAGGTGAGCCTAGGTCTCCTTATTCTGCCCAGATCACCCAGCCCAGGAGTCGGGGGCCCCAAGGTGACCTTGAAGCAGCCGACTGTCCTCTACAGCCTCCAGATTCTGAGTTGAAATTCCCTCCCCACTCTCCGTCCTCCCAGTACTTCCTGTCCATCCTCCTCCTCTTCCTTCCTCTCCTCTCCCTCTCCTTCCTCCTCCAGCTGAGATCCTCAGCTCTCTGCGTTTCCTCGGAGAATGACTCACATTTGCCTCCCACCTGCACTGCCAGCTTCCCCAGTCTTCATTCAAAAGGGTCACAGTGCAAGCAGATTCCGCCTTCAGAGGCCCCGGGGAGGTGACAGGCGGCCAGGCGTGCTCCCCTGGGCAGCCGGAGCTCTCCTGCAGCCTTCTGGGGAGGGAGCCTGCCTTGGCTTGGAGATGTCTGCCTTTCCAGGGCCAATGGAGCAGAGTTCAATCCTGCCTTCCGACTCAGGGTGGTTCTTTCTCTTTCCTGGACTCCCCTTCCCTGCACACAAGATGCAGGAGGTGGAGCAGCCACCACCCCACCCTTTTCTGTGGTCCTCAAGGTGTTCTGTATTCGTGCCACTCTCTTCTGCCCTGGATGCCTCCCTTTAGATGCAGGGAACTGGGGAATCAGCCCGGGGAGGACACTGCAGTGGAGCTGCGCTAGACCACTGGGGGATGTGGGGAGTCAGGGGAAAAACGGAGGTGCAGTTCTCCCCAGGGACTCTGGTCAATCAATGCAAGGCGTCATGTTGGGGTGCCCACCTGTCTTCCCCGCCCCACTCTCAGTCCACCTGATTCAGGGAAAATTGACAGCCTCTCCTGGAACACGTGACTCAGACCTCAGCCAATCATGGTAGAGCATTCCCATGGTGGCAGAGATTGGTTGACGAACGGGCATGTGACCCAGTGACAGCCAATGAGAGGCAAGGAGGTTTGGTTGCGCCTGCAGGGCAGGGATGCTGGGTCCTTCGGCTCTAGAATTTGGGCCGGGAGCACTGCCCATAGCACCTCGTTGGAGCGAAAACAGTCTCACTTGGCCAACCAGGAAACCCAGGAAACAGGGGTTTGTTTTTAGCTGCTTTTGCAGAGTTGCAAAGCCTTTGCATATATTATTTCATTAAAAGCTTATATCAACATTGCAGGGAAAGTATTATTACCTGTTCTACAGGTAGAGAAAATGTTCAGGGCCCAGCCTAGTGGCCTCTGCCTGACTCCCATTGTGTTGTCGGCCCTGGCAGAGCCAGAATTCACACCCACGTCTCATGCTGGGGACACGGGGCTGGTTGTGGAACCCACAACCCATCCATCTGCTCTCCACCCATTTGGATGCACAGTCACACGGGACTGGCGACGAATGCAGTCATTTGGAAATGCTAAGGCTTGCTCCACGGCTGGGGACGTACCTTGGGCCAGATTCAGTACATATTTCTGGACTGGGATTAAACTCCATGGCGGCTCCTGGATGCCAACTGGTTTGAAGGGAAACACTCTGCTCTGTGATGAGAACCCTCCAGATGGTTCTCGGAAGCACTGGAGGCTGCCAGCAGGACCGGGAGGCTGGCCTGGGTTCTGGAGAGCTCCCCTGCCTGGGCCCGGCACAGAAGGGACTGGAAAGTGTCCTCCAGGTGTGAGGAAGGTGCCTGGAGCAGAGCACATCTCTCCTTCCTCAGCCCAGAGCTTCCCATTTCCTGGAGGAGAGGAGCAAGGCTCAGAGAGGTAGGGTTTCTTTCTGCCGGTCACAGCCCTCCTAAGAACATCGCTGAGTGTGCCCGGGCACCCACGGGGCTGTTCTGGGGGCTCTTGCCCTGGGCAACGTGCCCATCTGCCACTTCTTTCAGGGCCCTGCAATTACCCCACTTTGCCTTTGCTCACCGTTGCTCCTCTGGAATGTGCTTCCTGACTACTTTCCAGATGTCCCTGCAGGCTCCTTCCTCCAGAAAGCCCACCTGGCCTGCCCCTGCCCTTCCTGCTGTGCAGCCAAGGTGGATTGGGCCTTTCTTCACCTGATGAATGCCTCTGCTGCGGATGGGAAGGACGCTTCTCGGAGACAGAGACAACGTTTACCTTGCTCATCTCCAACTTCCCAACAGTCCACAAGGAGTAGGTGCTCAAAAAATACTGCTGAACCAACGACTGAGAGCATGAAGGAAAAAGTGTGGGTCTCAGACTGCATGTGCTCAAGCCTTGTGCAGTCCTGGTGATGATGCCCACACCCCTAACATCCTGGCTTATTGCAGGGGTAACGGGATGGAAGAGGATGGTGGGGGTTGGGATAGACCCAAAGGGGCTTCTTGTAGAAGGTGGGGCAACGAAGATAATTCAGGCCAGAGAGGGGCCCTGGCTCCCACCCAGAGCATACTGCCTCTGTGTCTTCAGTGATCACACAGAGGTGATACTTTCCACTTCACCATCCAGCATGGATGGTGCAGAATGGCCAGTGTCACAGGTGTGGAGGTGTGGTCTGAGGGCTGGAAGGTTTGCCCTGGGCCTTAACTGAGTTAAGGCATCTTGTTTCAATGTAGGACGAGGGGGACAGGGACCCATAGACGTGGCTCCGGGTCTCCCTCTGCCTCTATTCGGCTGTCTGTCCTTGGGAAAGGCGCCCTGGCCTCAGTTCACCACCTATCAGCCTAGAAGGGTGGGTGGGTCCTGTCCAAGCCCTCTCCTCTCTGGGGACCCAGAGCTGAGCGTGTCCCCCGGGGCCTTGGCAGAGGCTGGATGGGCCTGAGCTCCTGCATGGCCGCCCAGCCCTCTGGGAAGGCTGGAGGGGGTGGGGCAGCCACCCACTCCAGTTGGATTACGCTCCCCGCCCCACTCTAACTTCATTACAAAGCCTGTGGCTGATCCTCTTACGGCATCTGCGAGGGAGTGGGGTGTGAGGGAGGCAGGGGAGGATGGTGCTGAGCCGCCCTCCTTGGGGAAGCGGGACACGGCGATTTACATATTTATGAAATCTTTTCCATTTTGCCAGGGCCCTGTGTGCACTCGGAAATGTCACAACTCATTTTAAGTCGGGAATCTGTATACTTCAGGGCCTGTCTCTTATACACATCTAGATGTGTATAAGAGACAGGTGCAGCCAAGGTGGATTGGGCCTTTCTTCACCTGATGAATGCCTCTGCTGCGGATGGGAAGGACGCTTCTCGGAGACAGAGACAATGTTTACCTTGCTCATCTCCAACTTCCCAACAGTCCACAAGGAGTAGGTGCTCAAAAAATACTGCTGAACCAACGACTGAGAGCATGAAGGAAAAAGTGTGGGTCTCAGACTGCATGTGCTCAAGCCTTGTGCAGTCCTGGTGATGATGCCCACACCCCTAACATCCTGGCTTATTGCAGGGGTAACGGGATGGAAGAGGATGGTGGGGGTTGGGATAGACCCAAAGGGGCTTCTTGTAGAAGGTGGGGCAACGAAGATAATTCAGGCCAGAGAGGGGCCCTGGCTCCCACCCAGAGCATACTGCCTCTGTGTCTTCAGTGATCACACAGAGGTGATACTTTCCACTTCACCATCCAGCATGGATGGTGCAGAATGGCCAGTGTCACAGGTGTGGAGGTGTGGTCTGAGGGCTGGAAGGTTTGCCCTGGGCCTTAACTGAGTTAAGGCATCTTGTTTCAATGTAGGACGAGGGGGACAGGGACCCATAGACGTGGCTCCGGGTCTCCCTCTGCCTCTATTCGGCTGTCTGTCCTTGGGAAAGGCGCCCTGGCCTCAGTTCACCACCTATCAGCCTAGAAGGGTGGGTGGGTCCTGTCCAAGCCCTCTCCTCTCTGGGGACCCAGAGCTGAGCGTGTCCCCCGGGGCCTTGGCAGAGGCTGGATGGGCCTGAGCTCCTGCATGGCCGCCCAGCCCTCTGGGAAGGCTGGAGGGGGTGGGGCAGCCACCCACTCCAGTTGGATTACGCTCCCCACCCCACTCTAACTTCATTACAAAGCCTGTGGCTGATCCTCTTACGGCATCTGCGAGGGAGTGGGGTGTGAGGGAGGCAGGGGAGGATGGTGCTGAGCCGCCCTCCTTGGGGAAGCGGGACACGGCGATTTACATATTTATGAAATCTTTTCCATTTTGCCAGGGCCCTGTGTGCACTCGGAAATGTCACAACTCATTTTAAGTCGGGAATCTGTACTCCGGGAGTGACAGCTCAAGCCGCCACCGAGGCCTCGCAGATATCTGGAGGTGACGAGCAGCCCTGGGCTGGGCTCCTGTTCCAGATCTGCAGCAACCAGCTGTGCAGCTGCAGACAAGGCCCTTGACCTCTCTGGGCTTCAGTTTCCCCACGTGTAACATGAGGCTGGATGATGTCTTTCAGAAGCTGCTTCTAGCATGGCCCCAGTGATCGCCCTGCCCCATCCCATCCACCCCCCTGTTTTCACGTACTCATGCCCGCTCTCTGAGGGTGGGCTGGGCCCAAGGACTTGCTTCTAACCAACAGAAAACAGTAGACGTGAGGGTGGCACTCTCAGGACGAGGTGCAGAGACCATGATGCTGTCTGTCCTTGGACCCTCTTGTCCTCTCTTGCCATCACCCATTGGGATGAAGCCAGGTGCCACGTGGGTGGGAGGGGCCCCAGGCCCAAGTCCATGAGGGACACCCTCCTGTCCACAACCACATGGGCGCCTGGAGGCACGCTCACCACAGCCTCAGTGGACATCCTCAGTGCAGCCTGGGGGTAGGGGGCGGGCAGCAGAGGCACAGCCAGATCCCATTCACTGGGTCTGTGGGATAATCAGAGGCCATTTGGGTCTAAGTTGTTACACAGTAGTAGATGACTGATACACTGTCATTCTCAAAGGGCTACTGGTGACTGAAGTGACATGCGATCATGCAACTTTGGACAAAGTATGTCACCTGCTGTCAGGAAATAAAGGATGCTGCAGCCATCCCTGACTGCAGGATACCAGCCCTAGATAAAGGCGCATATTGAACAAGTGATTTCAAGGAGCCCAGACTCTTGGCATCTTCCCATACGTAGAAAAGTGCTAAATTCATTAACTTGAGATGTCTATAGTTGTTGTGTTTTTTTTTTAATTAACAGTAATCTTTTGATGTTCTAACTACCTGGTTTTTCTTCCAAAACTGCTGTATAACCTGGTTCCTCCCTTACCTCTTCGGAACAGTCTCTCAGCCATCCGAGAGCCTCAGCGTCGCTCTCAGCCTCCCAGGCTTGGGTCCTCAGAAAGTCCAAATAAAATGTAACTCTTGACTTTTACGTTGTGTGTTTTTTCTCAATTAATGCAGGGCATAGCACTCATGCTTGGTAGGTGCTGGGTGGGCCTGTGAGTTACGTGAGCGTGTGTCTGGGTCATCTCTTACGTCCAGACCTCTGGTGGGGGGTTGGGAGCAGCGCTCGGCCGACACGTGCTCAGCCCCAGGAATAGGTCACAGACTGTGTCAGCACGGACCTGGACGCTCAGCACACTGGACGCTCAGTGCCCTTGGGCCTCTTGAGACGGGCATGCTGATGGAGTCCTGACTTGAGCCTCAGCCCTTGCCCTGTGGCTTTCTCTGTCTCAGCCGGCTCTGCCTCCCTTTGTCTGCCCCTCTTCTTAAGGACCTTCATCTTTTTCACTTGTGAGATGGGAGAGGAGAGCACCCCAGCCCAGGCCGGTGCCTGATTGCAGTTTTGGGTTTGGAGGCCACGTCCTGTGTCGCTTTGTTGTAGCCTGGCGTTAGATACAGAGTCTGGAACCCAGTCTGTGCAGGAGATGTTTGGGGTAACCCTACATGTGCTTCCCTGACGGCTCAGACAGTAAAGAATCTGCTTGCAACACAGGAGACCTGGTTTTGATCCTCAGGTCAGGAAGATCCCCTGGAGAAGGGAACGACAATCCACTCCAGTGTTGTTGCCTGGAGAATCCCATGGACAGAGAAGCCTGGTGGGCTACGGTTCATGGGGTCACAAAGAGTCGGAGAGGATTGAGCAACTGACACACACAAGAAGCACTCAGATAGTCGGTCCAGAACCAGAGTCAAAACCCAGGCGCTTTGATCTGCAGGTGGAGAAGGGGTTCCCAAATATCCCATTTATCCTATTGGTGACTGGAATGACTTCCCTTTCCCAAGAGTCTCACCCTGGTTTAAGACACCAGAGCCCTCATTAAAAGTGCAAATGCATTAATCATGTTTGGCGATGTGTTTCGCCCCTCCTGCCCTTAATACCATGGTGAACGCTGGCTTTATGTAGAGTGTCCTGCTGGAAAGGAAGGCCCGTGGCCGCAGAAGCACAGGCTTGGGGAGGTTTGCAGAGACTGGGGGAAGTGCCCACGGTAGGCAGGCCAGACTCTGCTCTTCTCTCTGCAGCCTGGAAAGCCCCGAGGCTGTGGACAAGCTGGCCGGGACACACCCTCAGCCTGCAGGAGGCCTGGGGTCCTGTGTCCTGTGTCCATGACAGCGCCCTGATGGAAACTTCTGAGGTGAGGAATGCTCTCTTTCTGGGTCATCTGACAGGGTAGCTGCTGGCCACATGAGGCGGCTGTGCGCCTGGCCCGTGCAGGGTGTGGCGGGAGAAGGAAATAGTGGTCTCATTCCTTGCTGCTTAGATTTGACCGTAAGGAGCCGCGCATGGCCGGTGCTCCCATCGCCCCCTCACAGGTCTAGGTCTAGACACAGAGCAGCCTAGCAGATTGGGGCCCGCACAGTGCTCATGTCTGCAATCAGATCTTTCCAAGAACACTAAAAATAACCTTTAGAAGAAAGAAATAATGCCGGGAGAAGATGAATCTCGCTGGGCTGTGAGCAGCCGGGGAGGAGCTGCCAGAGCATCTAATCCATCACAGAGATCTCGCCATCTGTCCAGGAGACTTCGCTTGAGGGGAAAGAAAATTCTTGACTCATCCCTATTTTTAAAAGTGTTTATCTTCAGATCCGGGAGACTCCAAGGGATAAATCAGTGCTGAGCGCCCCTTGGCCCTGTGGTTCTGTGGATGGTGACCTAGTGCAGCCCCAGATCCAGTAGAGAATCCTCATGGGCCACCCTCCCCTCCGCTCCCCTCCGCTCCCCTCCCCTCGCCTCCCCTCCCTTTTGTGTGTTCATTGGACGTTGCAGGGCCCGCGCCCGGAAACACTCAGGTCACCCTGTCTCCAGTTTCTCCGTTGCCAGCAGTTGCTCTGTCACCAAGGCCTGTGGTTGTAGGTGACCACGTCCCAGACCAAGTCCCCCCACACTGTGCACACCGCCGGTGCCACGGCCACCCCCAGTGTTATCACTGTGGTGCCGTGACCCGCTGGCTTCACCACCCTGGTCGGGCACAAGGGCCAGTGGGGAGGCTATGGGGAACTCCTGGGAGGAATTTCACCCACCTTGGGAGCCCCCCGGCATCAGAGCTGTCCTTCAGCTTCCAGTTCTCGTAGGTCAGCCAAACACCCGGGAGGAAGGTGCGTCTAGGTGGGGTAGATGGGAGCCAGTGGAGGGCAGGAGGGATGTGATGGGTTACTGGGGCCCAGAGGGCCACTGGTCACTGGCTTCCTTTCCCTTCTCTTCTGCCCAAGCCCATGCCATGTCTGCCTCAGCAGGGGCCCGGAAAACCTACGGGCTTCCGGAGAACCATGGAAGAAGCCAAGCCCACCGCCAGGCTCTTTCCTTCTCACTCTGGCAAGGGGGAGCCATTCCCCCACGGCCCTCTGCTGCCCCTGCCCGTCCCTGTGACCCCTCCAGCCAACAGTGGCTCCCTATAGCCCCCACCCCGGCCTCTCCCAGCATGGGCAATATTCCAGAAGAATGCCGTTAATCATGGAACTTTAATCCAGGCGTCACCCTTCCTAGGGCTGGGATGCTGGGGTAGGGGCGTGCGGGTGTGGTCTTGATGACCCACAGGCAGTGCTTGCAGCATGGTGGGCAGCCTCTGTGTTCAGACGTGCAGATGCCATTTGTGGGCCGAAACAGAAGAAGGGCATGGAGACCCCGGCGTCTTCAGAACCCCCGGGGCCGTCTTTTTTTTGGTGAAGAGTAGAGCACGTTGGCATCCTGTGCCGCAGGTCCCAAGCTCTCTGGTCCAGCTTGAGGCCGGTTCAGAGGTAACGCTGTTGGGGAAGCACTGCTGGGTGCTGGGCGAGGCTGACGGTCACGAGCACTCAGTGGGGCCTGCTGGTGGAAGCAGGACTCAGCAGACAGACGACTGGATGAGTGAACAAGTCTGGGGTTCTGGACTCACATGGAACTGGTGTAGACCCCCGACTCTGGCGCTTCTTCCTGTGTGATTCTGGGCAAGCTGCTTCACCTCTCTGAGGTTCCATCTTCACCCGTGTGGGTGGAGGACAGTTAGAGGTGCACCTGCTGGTGTTCTTGGGGGCTGGATGCACCTGCTTTTTATTTCAAAATAACCCCATGGAGGTGCCCTGATAAATCCACTTTATACTGAGAAAGCAGCTCCCAGAGGCTGGGGTGGGAGGCTCAGGGGCACCCGGCTCCTGAAGGATGGCATCATGCGCGTATCAGGATGAACAAGTGAATGACAGGCCGACAGGGGCCCCAAGCCCAGGACTCAGTCGTTCCACCTCGGGCTCTGGGAAGCCTGGTCCCAGGACCCACCTATCGGTCTGGAGAGCATCAGGCTGGTGGCTGGACCCTGGCCTTGGAGTTCCAGACGCTGACTCCATCGCCGCCCTGCATGAGACCTTCATGCACTCAGTCACTCTCCCTCTGTGGAGCCTTCCACCGGGAGATGGCGGGAGCGGTCTGCCACACGCTCAGCAAGGGCAGGGATGACCTTGAGGACCATCCGTATAAAGTGACCACGTATGTGGAAGGGGCGGGATGACTCCACCAAGGCTGGAGGGCACCTGGGTGTGAGGCTCAGAGCAGCCAGGTCCCTGCCCCGGGCACACAGCTAGTGGGCAGCAGAGGTCTCAGGGGCCTGGAACCTGATGGACAGGTAGGGCAGGTGGCAGGGATGAGCCCCGTGTGCAGGCTGGGGTGGGAAGTGGACCAGCCTCCAAACCAATGGCCTGGGTCCCAGGCCCTGGAGTGCCAGGCTCAGCATCAGCCTTCACCTGGAAGGTGCATTGTGCCTGTCCTGAGCCCCTGTGGGCAGCCAGGTGTCCTCACCCCAAACCCCCAGGGCCAGCGTCCATGAGTGAGTAACCTCACGGCCTCCCCTGAGTGATGTGGGAGAGGCCCTCCAGAATGGAAGGGAGTGTCTCTGTGGGCCTAAGGGAACTTGGGGTGTCGCTGGGGCCAGGAGGGGTCCCTTTCCATCTGCCGGGACCCATCTGAGGAGCTCCCTGCCCCGCCTGGCCTTGTCCTTGGAGGAAGCTCTTGGATAGTTGGGCCATGACTTCAGGAGTGTTTCTCTCCTGCTGGAGTGGTGCTGGGCACCCCCATGCCCCACGGGATGGGTGCTTTCACAGCTGCTGCTCACAGATGAGCAAACTGAGGCCCAAGGAGTGGCTCCATCGGGTCCCGTAGCTGGTGTGGGACAGGGCCCTGCTCCTGGTCACCGATGGCCCTTATTAGCCCTGTGCCTCCATGAACAGACTCATTTCACCTGCACCTTGACCCCCACCATCTCCCTGAGAAGAGGCGGAGTTCAGAGGACTTGGGAGGCATGCAGACAAAGACCTATATGGACCGAGGACTGACAAGGCCCCGGGCAGGGGCACCAGGGACTGGGTCTTGCCCTGGAGAGAAGGGTGAGGTCTGCTGGGGAGGCAGGCCTACTAGCAAACAGCTTCTGCAAACCCAGGCTCCTGCCCTGAAGGCTGGAGAGAGCCGTGGGCCTGGGGAGCGCCGCTGCAGCTCTCACGGACCTTGGCCCCAGCTCAGCCCCTGACCTGGTGGCCCTGGTGGTGTGCGGAGGCAGCCCCCAGCCGGCTCCTGGGGGAAGGAAGGAGCCAGGAGGCTCCCAGGCAGGGCAGGCTCCTCTTGGGCTTCTGTTCGCAGGTGGCGGTGACTGCTCAGAAAGGCACTTCAGCTCTGGGCTCTGCCACCTGAGATGGGAGACGCTGACCCCGTGGATGCCCTCAGCTCCCCTGGGCACTGTCTTCACCCCTCCCAGGGTCCTCACAAGCCCCTTCCTGTCTGCTACGGGCCTCCTATTCCAGCTACCAGCCAGGAGTCAGAGGCACAGCCACTGCGTCCTTTGATTCCTGGTCGGGTGGAATTGCTGCAGGTGGGGGTGGCAGCTGCAGCCGCAGCCAGCTTCTGGGGCTCACGGCCTCAGATGCAGAGCAGGGGCGGGACCGCCACCCCAGCGCCCCAGCCCCAGAACAATGACGCGGAGACCGTGCTCCTGAGCCAGTCCTCACTGCAGTCCCAGGCCCAGAAAGCGGGCTCTTTGATGGGTAATTGCTGGTTTCCTGCCTGCAGACCATTCAAAGGAGGAAAGAGAAAATCTCCTTCATTTTATCTTGGGAAGGCGGCGGCCTCTCTCGGCTCCCCCACAGGCAGCAGCCTTTTCTGAGATCACAGCGACGGGCAACAATTAGACTCCAGCCTGGGGATCAATTGCAGGGACTAAAGGGCTCACGGCAACTGGGAGGAGAGCCTGGGGCAGGCGTGGATGCTTCCACAGGCAGGGTCTACGTCTGGGCTGGGGGACAAGTGAGGGGGCGAGCCTCTCGGCAAAGCCGACCCAGGCTCGGGAAGGAAAGGGTCTCCGGGCTTGGGCTACACTCCATCCTCTCGCCCTCCCCAGGCCTCCAGTGGCTTTGATCGCTTGCCATGTGTGGCCCCGAATGCACCCCCACAGCCCTCTGTGCCTGACCCTGCCTCCGCGGTCTGCTCCCTGTCTGGACTGCGTTGGTGCAGAGTTCCTGACCTGTCTCCCCTTCCAGCCCCTGCCCCTGGCCTCCTGGCCCATCCGCCCACCAGGACATGCAGCTGGGCGTTCAGGTCAAGATCAGACCCAGTGTCCTCCTTGGCACTCTCCCTCTCACTCCATTCTGAATCTTCCGCAGTCGCGGCTGCTCCTTGGAGGCCCACGTGGCACCTCAGACTTAACGGCCTCATTGCAGATTTCTGAGCCATCCAGGGGGCCAAGGTGCGCTGCACCCACTCACTCCGCAGGGCCCTCTGGACTCCTACACCAGACCCCGCCTTGCGCCCATGAGCTCCCTCTGTGCTCCGGCCGCCTCAGCCCATCCCCTGGCCCAGGGTGCTCATGCATCTCTGGGGCTTTGCGGTGCTCGTCCCTGGAGTTCTGCACCATGCTCTTCACCCTGCAGGGTCTCCACAGAAAGAACACCTTCTCAGGGGCCTTGCTCACACCCTAATGCCCCACCACTAGCCTGTGCCAATGAGACCCCCCTCCAGCTCCCATCTCTCTGAATGTCACCCTCTCCTTTTTACTTACCTCTCACTGTGAGGGTCTGGAGGACAGGGACACTCACCTTGCTCCTGGCTGGAGAGAGAGGCCCCAGTGCTCAGAGTGCCCTTCCAGGGGTGTGTCTGACTGCATCCAGGGGACAGGCTGGCTGTGCCAAGCTCACTGGACATCCTGGCCTCTGGAGTAGCCTCACCCTGAGCCAGCCTGTCCCTTGTTCAGGACCTGTGTCTCCCTTCTGCTCCTGGGGCGAGCTCTCCTCCGCTCTGGTGAGCTGAAGCTGGGCTGCCCAAGATTCTGCCCTGATGGTCCCTGGGAGTTCAGGCAGGATGGTGGAGGCTGCTGTTTGAATGATCCCTCCCAGGGGAATGGGCAAACACAGACAGGAGACACGAGGGGACCTCGCATTGAGGGGTGCCTGTGATGCGCTGTGCTGGGGGCCACTGAAAGTCAAGCAGGGTCTTGTCCCGACAGCACCTGCTGAGGGCTGTCAGGAAGTTTTCCACGTCACTTACAAAGTGTCTGCTCTGTGCTGAGTCCATGCTGGGGCCAGACACGCGGCCGTGAAGAAGGCACCCCCACCCGCCAGCCAAGAGAGACAGGAAGAGCAGCCGTGACCTGAGTATGGACAGTGAACGGGGGCCCTGGGGATGACAGACACCAGGGGGGGCTTCCTGGAGGAGGTGATGCCCGCCTGAGCCACAAGAGCTGGAGTGGGGCTGGGGTTGTGACAGGAGCACAGGCACAGGCAAGGTGTGAGGGTGGGGTGGGTTCAGCTGGCGAGAGGCCTTGGGAGGAGCTAGGGTGGGGTGAGGGATGGGCAGGGACTGTCCCCATGGGCCATGCGAGCTGGCTTCTAGGTGGCAGCCAGAGACATAAGTTACATTTCTATTAGGAAAAAAAAATGCAAAGCAATAAACAGAAGTAAAGTGCAGGTGTACTGGGCTCGGTTTCAGAACCAGGCAGTGGGAGCTGTACGCTCGGTTCCTATAGGCGGGTGGCACTGAGGTGTCGGTGGTACTCAGGTTAGGGGCTGCCCCTGGGCTTGGATCCAGGGCTGCCCCTGCCCGCCTCCACTCCTCCCCACCTGCAAAAGCAGCAGCAGACAGACAAACAAGGCCAGTGAGGCCACCTGGGCAGGTGGGAAGAAGCAGAGGGGCTTTCAGTGGCGCCCAGCTCTGGAGTTTGTGAGGGGCTGTGAGGGGCAGACGCCCCACTGCTGTCATGGTTTTGGATGGGGGTGTGGAGGACTGGGAAGAGGCCAGCAGTGAATCCTAATGTAAATGCTAGGCTAGTGTTAATGATACTTAGTGTATCAGTGTTTGCTATTTAGTGCATCAATTTTGTATGTGAAGTGCAACAAAGGTACCACGCTAATGCAAGCTGTTAGTACCTGGGGAAATGTATGCAGAGAGAGGGCACCTGGGAGGCCTCTGTCCTCCCTGATCAATTTTCTGCAGAATTGCTCCGTTAATTTACAGGTTGGAAGTGGCTTTCTTAATATAAGGTAAACTAGGTTTCAGAAAACAGTATTACCAGGAACAACTGAAGTCATGTTGTGATCAGGTCATCAAGAAGACATGACCCTAAGTGTTTAGGCACCTGGTAACTGAGCTTTAAAATGCACAAAGAAAAATCTGGTGAGAGTTGAAATGAGAAGCAGAAAAAGTCTCAATTATAGCTGGAAATTTTAATGTGTCTCTCTCAGTGAGTTATAAAACAAGCTCACAGCAAAATGCGAAGTACATAGAACATTTGAACTGTCAACCAACCCTATGTGACTGACGTTTATAGAAACCTCCATCACCAACAGTATCTTCAAGGGCATATGAAGCATTTATCAAGATAGATAGACCACATTCTAGGCCATAAAACAATTCGCAGTACATTTCAAAGGATTCGAGTCATATAAAATATGTACTCAGTACTGGAATTAAACTGAAAATAAATAGTAGAAATATATCTGAAATATTAAAAAATTAAATAAGACACATATAAGGTATGCGTGGGTCAATGGGAAAAGGGAAATTAGAAAGTATTTTGAAGCAAATTAACATGAAAATTCACCATATAAGAATTTTGGGAGATGCCTTTACACCAGTACTCAGGGGAAATTTATAGCCATAATTGACGACATTAGAAAATAAGAAATGCCTGAACCTAATGTCTTTAACGTTCACCTTAAGAGACTAGAAAGAGAAAAGTAAATTAAACCAAAATAAGCAGAAGAAATGAACGGAGAAGCATCAGACTGAAAATCAAAGAAATATAAAAATAAGAGAAAAATCAAGGAATCAACAGCTAGTTCTTAGTGAAGATGAATAACTTTTATAAACTTCTAACTAGAATAATTAGAAAAAAAAACGAGAGAAGGCACAAATCACTATGTCGGGATTTTAAAAGGTGATTTCACCAAAGACCCCATGAATATTAAAGCAGTAATGAAGTAATCTCATGAACCAACTTTTACCAATAAGTTTGATGGCTTTGACAAAATGGGCAAATTCCAATTTGAAATTTGGGAATGAAAGACATAAGTTTATCCAAGAAGAAACAGATAGCCAGAGTAGCCCTGTATTTATTAAAGAAATTGAATTTAGAGTTAAGAACTTCTCTACAAAGAACTAGAATCCCCATTGGCTTCACTGAAGAAGTCTTCCAAGTACTTAGGAAAGAAATAATGTCAGGTCTATACAGACCCCCAGAAAATTAAAGTGGAGAGAATACTTTTTACTATGTACTAGATACTTGCCCAAATTTACATATTAAAACCTGACGCCCAAGGTGACAGCCCTTGGGGATGAGGTCTTTAGGAAATGAGGATGAAGCCCTCTGGAATGCAGTTAGTGCCCTTATAGCAGAGACTCCACAGAGAGTCCTTACAAGGACCCCCTTCTGACATGTGATGACACAGTGAGAAGGCACCATCTATGAACCAAAATGCGGGCCGTCATTACACACTGAACCAGCTGGTGCCTTGATCTTGGATGGCTAGCCTCCAGAACTGTGAGCAATAAATTGTATTGGCCACTCCGTCACTGATATTTTGTTATTGCAGCCCAAATGAATTAAGACAAATCCCAACTCCTTCTGTGAGGCCAGCATTACCCTAATACCAAAACCAGACAAGGATATTGCAACCCCCCCCAAAACTACAGACCAATAACTCTTAGGTATGTGGATATGTAAGTTTTAAACATAACTGTATCAAATCAAATCCAACAACATATAAAAGAATAATAACTCATGGTCATGTGGAGATTATCCACCAGGAATGCAGGACTGATTTAACATTTGAAAGTCAGTTAATTTAATTTACTATATTAACAAACTGAAAGCAAACCATAGGATCATCCCAATAGCATTTGACAAAATTCAACACCCAGTGATGATAAAACTGTCAGCAAGTATACAAGGAAAATTCCTCAACCTGATAAAAATCATCAGTGAGCAACTTACAACTAAGATCTTTCTCAGTGATAAAAGACTGAATGTTTTCTCCTAAGATTAAGAACAGCATAATGACATTTGCTTTCAAGACTTCTATTTAACATGTGGTAGAAGTTCCAGTCACTTCAATAAAGCATGATTAAAAAAAAAAAAGGGTCATGGAGACTGGAAATAAGTAAAATGATCTTTACTCATGAATTCTTGGTAGCAGATCTGATGATATCTACAGAAAGAAAAACTTTCTAGTACTAATAACTGAGTTTAGCAATGTTGCTGAATACAAGATCAATACACAACAATGGATGTCTATTTAAAGAGCAAGAGACAAGTGGAAATTGAATTTAAAGATATTGTTTCTCATGGCATCAAAATTATGAAATACTTAGGAACAAATCTGGTAAAGAGAACTTGGAAGACCTGCACAGTTGGCCTTTGAACGGCATGCCGACCCCTCTCCAGCTGAACATCTGCAAAGAACCTTACAGTTGATCCTCTGCATCCATGATTCTCTACCTGTGGATTCAGCCAACAGCAGATTGTGTAGCACTGAGTTATTGAAAAACATCTGCATACCAGGGAACCCTCATAGTTCAAACCTGTGTTGTTCAAGGGTCAACTTTATGTTGAAAAACTATAAAACCCTGCTGAAAGAAGTACACTGCTGCTAAGTCACTTCAGTCGTGTCCGACTCTGTGTGACCCCATAGACAGCAGCCCACCAGGCTCCCCCATCCCTGGGATTCTCCAGGCAAGAACAATGGAGTGGGTTGCCATTTCCTTCTCCCGAAAAAAGTACAGGATCTAAATAAATAGAGAGATAGGCTCTCTTGATGTGACAGAAGATGCAGCATTGTTAATGGATTAATTACCCCAGAATCCATCTGCAGATTCAGTGAAGTCTCAATCAAAATCTAAGCAATTTTATTAAAAAAAATTGATCAACATGTTCTAAAATCTTTATGGGAATATAACGATCCAAGAGTAAGCAAAACTACTTACAAAAAAAGAGTATTGGATTATTAGCATTTATGATTTCAAGACATTAAAAAGCTATAGTAATTAAGACAGCATGGTACAGACACAAAATTAGACAAATATATTATTGGAACAGAGTAGACTGTCCAAAAAACAGACCCATACCCATATGGGTTAATGATTTTGAAACAAAGATACAAAAGCAACTTAGTGGAGAAAGGATGGTCTTTCTTCAAAAGGTGCTGGAACACCATTTGCCAAAAAGAAAAAAGGAACTCAATGTATGCCTTGTATCATTTATAAAAATTAACTAAAAATTAATGGTAGTCCTAAATACAAAGCCAAATCATATGACTTCTAAAAGAAAACTTAGGGAAAAAAATCTTTGTAATCTTACATTAGGCAAAGTTATCTCAGCCATAAGAGCAAAAACATAAAAAACAAAGCTTAACTGTATCAAGATTTTAAACATTTGCTCTTTGAAAGACATTGTAAAAGGGGTGAAAATGAAATCCACAGGCTGAAAGAAATAACTGCTACATCATATACCTAACAAAGGGCTTTTACAAGAAGAGGAAGAACTCTCAAAACTCAGTAATAAGAACACAAATAACTTATTTTTTCTGACCATAATGCATTAAGATTAGATCTAAATTACAGGAGAAAAACTATTAAAAATTCCAACATATGGAGGCTGAACAACACACTTCTGAATAACCAACAAATCACAGAAGAAATCAAAAAAAGAAATCAAAATATGCATAGAAATGAATGAAAATGAAAACACAACAACCCAAAACCTGTGGGACACTGTAAAAGCAGTGCTAAGAGGAAAGTTCATAGCAATACAGGCATACCTCAGGAAACAAGAAAAAAGTCAAATAAATAACCTAACTCTACACCTAAAGCAACTAGAAAAGGAAGAAATGGAGAACCCCAGAGTTAGCAGAAGGAAAGAAATCTGAAAAATTAGGGCAGAAATAAATGCAAAAGAAACAAAAGAGACCATAGCAAAAATCAACAAAGCCAAAAGCTGGTTTTTTGAAAAGATAAATAAAATTGACAAACCATTAGCCAGACTCATCAAGAAACAAAGGGAGAAAAATCAAATCAATAAAATCAGAAATGAAAATGGAGAGATCACAACAGACAACACAGAAATACAAAGAATCATAAGAGACTACTATCAGCAATTATATGCCAATAAATTGGACAACGTGGAAGAAATGGACAAATTCTTAGAAAAATACAACTTTCCAAAACTGAACCAGGAAGAAATAGAAAATCTTAACAGACCCATCACAAGCACGGAAATTGAAACTGTAATCAGAAATCTTCCAGCAAACAAAAGCCCAGGTCCAGACGGCTTCACAGCTGAATTCTACCAAAAATTTCGAGAAGAGCTAACACCTATCCTACTCAAACTCTTCCAGAAAATTGCAGAGGAAGGTAAACTTCCAAACTCATTCTATGAGGCCACCATCACCCTAATACCAAAACC